>JBCEWC010000792.1:0-49338 GCA_038996855.1 Solanum aculeatissimum | reverse complement strand
ATTTGTTTAACATATTTAAAAATTGAAAATCTATAAACCAAACTCATAATACATAAAATAGAATTAAATCTACCGATGCATACCACTAACCCTCCATTCCCTTATCCCCACTCCCGCCCCCAAATTTTTTTTTAAAAAAAAAAATTTAGTGCAAAAATTGAGGATCTATGGACCTATATGGGTACCCATATTTTACCCATTTTGACCATATTTGTATGAGCTCTTAAAATAGATCAACTCATATTTACTTATTTTAAAAATATGAGTAATCCATTAAAATAAGTATGAGTTAAATGGACTCATTTTATCTAATATGGGTTGAAATTGCCACCTCATTCTTCAACTGACAAAAGATTTCTTCTTGACGAGTCAAGACTTAGAGGGCCAATGGGCACTTGATAAAACATCTTCCGCTCTTCCTGTAAGGATCTGTAAACAAATTATGTACACAACAAACGTAATTCCAGCACATATAAAGCATCTACTTATTGAGAGATTTGCATCTGAAGCTGCACCTGTAATACATGCTAATCCATGATAAATTTTCCAAAAACAAAGCACATATTCTATTTTAGACAACGAAGAAGAGTAGTGAAATTGCAGATATTCGATTGGTGAAAAAGCTCCTAAATTGTGGGATTACACTTGGTATGTAGTCTTAGAGAAACTCTTGGAATGGATTATACAATTTACAGACAGAAATTTGTTAGCTCTTTCTTCTACAAACTGCAAAAATTCCAGCCTCATCACCAGCACGTCCATCAGTGAACATTAATGAAATGGTTACTATTGCAAATGTAAAGAATCCTTCCATCAGGGGATGTTGCAAAGATGTAGTAGCTTACCTCAATTGACTCAAAGACCTATTGGAGTGAAACTATGCTTCAAAAAAGAAAGGAAAAAGCTACCCACTGTTCATTGCCATGATTTTCATGGAAATGATAATACAAACTTGTGAATATTTTTAAAATTTGTGGTCAAATTCACTCGAAAATAACATGCTAAAATATTTAAAAATTTGTGGCCAGACACTAGTTTAATTAACTTTGATTTGTTTATAGTTGGATTAGAAGCTGGACCAAAAAACATACAATGATAAAATTATGCTTAGTTTTTACTAATATTCTTTTCATTTCAATTTATTTGTCTAAGTTTAAAAAAATAAATAATATATTTTTTTTAATTCTTGGGTCTTTCTTTTCCACTCTGTAGTCTGTACTGTCTTGAGACCAAAGAAAACTCTTTGGTATAATTGGGTGAATACAGAGCTCAAAACTGAAGCTGTAGTAGATATAGAGAAGAAGAAGGACAAATATGAGTAGCATAGGAACCGGATATGACCTGTCGGTCACGACATTCTCGCCGGACGGCAGAGTATTTCAGATCGAATACGCCGGAAAAGCAGTCGATAACAGTGGTACTGTCGTTGGAATCAAATGCAAGGATGGAATCGTCTTGGTTTGCTCCTGATAACCTTTTTGTCGATTGGAATTTAGCTGTTTCTTTTCTGTATGAAAAGTTAGGGTTGTTTCTATATGGATTGTAGGGAGTGGAGAAGCTAATAGCCTCCAAGATGATGTTGCCGGGATCAAATCGTCGAATTCACTCCGTTCATCGCCATTCCGGCATGGTATGGTTCCGTTCAGTGTTTAGATGATTTATCATACTATCATTGAATACATAGTATTCATATAGGGGAATCTAATTAGTTTGATTGAGGCAAAGTTGATTGACTCCTGATTTTAGTGCCAGCTCAGCTCCTAGGTTTTAGTATTATCTGATGGGAGTTATCTTGAATAATTAAATTAGAGGAACACTATTTTGGGTTGCCAAATATTTCTGATTTAGTTATCTCAAATGTCTGACTAAAAAGTTGTGAGCTTTATATGTGTATCTTCTTGTGAATCAAAGTTTGAGAAAGCATTCTTTATTGTCAAATCCTATAATCACACTTCTCAGGGGGGCAGATTCATATAAGTAAACTCCAAGCCTCATCATAAGAAAGTTTGGAGCTTTAAAGTAACCGAGGTTATACGAGTAATTTTAATGATGTGCATATTGAGGTGCTTGCATTGAAGCTTCAACATAAGAAAGCTCAGAGCTTAGCTAATATAAAAAAAATAAAGAAGAAGAATATCAGAGCTTTAAAGTAACTATGGTCACATAAGCAGTATGAAACTGCAAACAAAGTCGAAATAAACTATGATGAATTAGAGAACTTTTAGTTAGGGGCACTTGAGAGGTAAATAAATGGAAAAACTTTAAAAGAGATCAGTTTGTCCTCTTTTTCAGTTCTTACCTCTATTTGAAAGTAAATCACCAAGTAAAATTGCTTCAGCTTTAATGGATTGTCAACCACTTCACCTGTTGTATATAAATGGCACTATTGACAGAAATGATCTAAATTGGTAATTTTTTATTTTTTATTTTGACACTCAAAAGTGGTGATTTTTAGTTAAGTTTTTGTAGTTACTAAGGTTTTCAGTGGTAGTTGTTGCATGTCTTTTGATGGAGTATACTTTTGTGATCTTTGTATAAAAGCTGGCTCTTTCAACCTTGAGGTTATAGAAGTTTTGGTATTTTTCCTAGAGGATCCTTTTCATCTCTCATATACATCCCGTCATTCTTGAATGGTAATTCACTTTCTCCATACTGCTTTGTTCTTTATATACAGGCTGTTGCAGGTTTGGCTGCAGATGGGAGGCAGATTGTTGCTCGAGCCAAGTCTGAAGCAACCAGCTTTGAAAGGTCTGCTAAAAGCTACAGTGTCTGAAAACAATATAAACATATGTACTTACATCTCTGTGCTTGAATTTTGTTCTGCCCTCTGGTTCTCCTACATATAGCATTTATGGGCATACTTATTCATTGTGAAATAACTTAATGATGATCATGTACAAAATATAATGAAATTAAGTTTATTTCCGCTCAAAACTTAAATCAATGATGGAATCATCAATTATGTTGTTGAATCATTAGAAGCATATAATAGAATTTCAAATTAAAGTATTTGATGTGTCTATGGTATCTCATTAGTGTTAATTACATAGTGTAACGACCAACAAGCGTCCAATTCAATAAAAACCTATTCAACCAATATTTATCAAATTTGAAAAAGAGTCGGAAGAAATGGTTCGAGCCTCTTATTTTGATTTCTTGAACCGAGAGATCCATGAATCGGGAGTGAAGTGTCTATGCATTGCATGATGGCTTTGAATGTTAAGGTCACTTCTTGGACTAGCTTTTTGCAGTTTAACATAAATGGGAAGTGTAACTCTTATCAGTAGCCATCCGTATGGTTTCTTGGGCCTGGTAATAGTGTATAGTATTGCAAAAGCAGTATCTTACATCCAGCTAATTGAGACAGAAAATAGTATAAGCGAAGTGTCAACTCTGGCAGTAATTTTTTCTATTTTGGAAATGTTCCTTTTACTTGAGAGATAAGTGGTATTTAAAATGGTAATAAGTACTTGTCCCCAAGGTGACGGTTGAGGCATAGGAGTAACATCCGGCGATCTTCAAATTCCAGCTATAACACTCAGCATGAGCCCATTTGCTCAGCCTTAGTGAGTAGATTTAACCGGAACCTGTGTTGGTGGGCTATAGTTAGGGTTGCATGCAAAGCTGGCCTCTAAACCACCATCCTTAATAAAAATGGTATTCAGTCTTTTCTGTTGCCTTGATTGCCGACAAAAAGAAGGCACCATTTGGCTACCTCCTTGTTTCTCTTCTCATTCTCTAACATAAACTTACATCCACTTGAGGAATCTTTTCGTGAGAAAATCCAAGACCTAGAGTTACAATAGCAGAGACTAACAGCCTGTTTCAATTGGCTTTTAGCTTTTGACTTATAAGCCAAAAGCCATAAGTTAGAAATCTTAACGTATGACTTTTGACTTATTTTTATCATTTAGCTTAAACCAAGTGCATATAAGCATCTTTTTAATTTACCCAAGCACTCCAAAAGTGCTAAAAAGCTATTTTGGCTTAAAGCACTTAAAATAAGCCAATCCAAACAGGTTCTAACTCACTGTTTAACAATTTCCATCCTCACAAAGTGCTCTTGGCTTCTATGGGATGCTCTGCAATATGTTTTGTGTGTAAAAGGCCCTTTATGTCTCAACATAAAATTTGGATAGTGCTCCAAAAATACCTTTTTTTCCTAGTGACTGGTTGTCTCTTGTTGGTGGTCACCCCTAATTTTCTGTCTCTTGTTGGTGGTTCTGCAATTTGCAGTGTATATGGTGAGCCAATTCCAGTGAAAGAACTTGCAGAACGTGTTGCTAGCTATGTGCATTTATGCACACTGTATTGGTGGCTCAGGTTTGTAGGATTATTTACCGCCATTTGTACATTGACTATTAGTTTATTTGTAAAATTTATCAAAGAAATTTCTTTTTGGAAGTTTTTGCAATGTGTGAAACTTTTGGTATACTTGCTACAGGCCTTTTGGATGTGGGGTGATTCTTGGAGGGTATGATAGAGATGGACCTCAACTATACCTGGTTGAGCCTTCTGGTGTCTCCTACGTGAGTATCATTTTCTCAATTACAAGAGATATTTTCTCCACTGGATTCTACTCTTCAATTCTGATAACAACAGATGATTCATTTTCTACTTATCCCTAAAAATAAATAAACAAAAGTTTATGTTTCATTTCCTTGCTATGTTCTGGTCCTATTACATTTTATTAATTTAATGTATGAATATATTTTGCATATGTTGTAGAGGTACTTCGGTGCTGCTATTGGAAAGGGCAGGCAAGCTGCTAAAACGTAAGTGTGTAATTCTGTTCTTGGCATCTTAACTTCCAGATTCAAATCTTCATATATTTCTTCTGATGATTGATGGAATGTGTGTTGACTGTTAATTCTCAAAATTAAATTACTAATAACTCAAAAATTGTAAAGCATATTTATATAGTAGGTAACGTAGAATGATATTCCTACACTTCAACACAAAACACTTCAGTGCATTGATATATTTTCCCACAGCAATTTTGTAGGAAGTTCTTCTCTTTGCCCTTCATTTAATTTACCAGTGAGTTAATCCAAGGAACATAAATCCTGGGTTTTTATTCAACTTTGCCAATAGGTCTGCGGTTTGTGAAAATTAGAAATCCAGCATATTATTGTCAATGACAATTGACAGCACACATCCAAACTATTTAAGTGTATCAGTAAGTGTGAATTAGATCATTTGTTAGCTTATTTAGCTCTTGATTGAGATTTGACTTCCACAAACAAATTGTGTGGATTGAATTGTCAACTGCTACAGCTAGGAGAAGCCGATTTTTTTATATTCTTCTCTCTGGCATGAAAATTCGAGGTAGTGATTTGCCTCCAACATCTTTTGATTGGTGCCATAAGCTTTCATACAGTTGCTAATGAAAGCAACATGTACTTTCCCACTTCTTTTTTTTAATCAAAACAAGATATGAAGTACTTTACTCTGTATAAAAAACATGCATTTAATCAGTCCCAAGGGGATGACCTAGTGGTATAGGCATAAGAGTAACCGAGTCAAGAAGTAAAAATGGTGATAAGGTCTTCCAATCAAGTGTTCCCTTATATAATCTAGTATTTTAATTTGTTATCCTTTTGACTTGATTTGCGCTGAATTTTCTTTATGCTATGCGACATAATACTAGTGTGATATGCAGAGAAATTGAGAAGTTGAAGTTATCTGAAATGAGCTGTCGACAAGGGGTTATTGAGGTAGCTAAAATGTAAGTAATTGTTCCAATTGAGCTTTATCATTTGCAACATATTGTATTTATCAACTTGATCTGATTGTCAACAGATGATTATTTATGTCTTTTGACATTGAGAACTACCTGCAAATCAAGTTAGCTTAAGCATGTTTGTTGCTCTTTGACCTTCTATTACTGTACATATTCCCCTGCAGTTAAACCACTCTAGCTTTGATATAAAAATGTGTCATTGTGATCTAGAATTTGCCATATGTAGAATAATCCTACTTCTGCCTGAAATCATATTTGTATTCCATCTTGTAGTCTGGAAGACATGCTTTTATTTCTGGTAATCAGTGGTTAGAAGTCTATCAATTTATGCTACTGCATGTTTCCTCTATTAGAACGCTGTCTATGCAATAAACTTCGTTTAAAGAACTGTAGTCCGTATGAGAGTCATTATAGGAGATGAGTCTACCATCCCAAAGAGTTTTCTGCCGATGCCATTGACTACTAGAATTCAACTCTTCAGTGCCTCGTTCAAATTTTTGTTTTTGTTAAATGCTTTACTGCTGTATACTTTATCCTTCAGTGTTTTGACAATATGTTTTGTTTGCAAGCAGAATTTACGGGGTACATGATGAGGCAAAAGATAAGGCATTTGAACTTGAAATGAGCTGGGTATGTGATGAGTCTAACCGCCAACATCAGAAGGTAACTCAGTGTCCTTCCAAGTTAAATTTTACTTCTAGGAAGTCACCTGTTTTCTTTTCTTCTTTCGTTTTTCTTTTTTAAGGGCAGTTTGACTAAGCACGAAAGAGTTAGTTTGACTTATATATTATTAACATGGAGGATATATATGTCTCAAATGTTACTCTAAAATACTGATGTCCTTGTTTGTAGGTTCCTGATAATCTTTTAGAGGAAGCAAAGGCTGCAGCTAAAGCTGCACTTGAAGAGATGGATGCTGATTAATAGACTGGTTCTTTCGTTCTTATTGAATGATCTATCTTTTCCATGTCAACTGGATTTTGCCACCACTGCTATGGTTTCTCGTAATTCTGAACTGTAAGTTTTACAAGTCGAAGTTTGAAAATCCAGAGTATTAGTTTGCATTTTAAAACAATGAAATCTGTTTTTTTGTTGATTTTCTTGTAGTAGTCTTTGGTCTATAAAGGTTAAACGGTCTTCTCTTCTCAGTTGGATTATACATCATTTCACTTTCATGCCGACCATATACAAGAAATGATGCTAAACATAGAGTTGGCTTATTTCGAAACTTACCATTATCAAAGAGTAAAGTTATTCTTGTCATTATTATTTGAAAGCGTACAAATTGCAAGCCATTAGTAAACGAATGTGATGAGCATAAGATATAAGTTTCTATTTTCAGAGTGAAATTAATCTTTTAGCTGTAACTAACTACTATGGCATGTAATGTGTAATTGAATTTTATTTTTGTAAATATGTTTTCGTTGAGTATGATTCCAAATGAACTTGTCCCAGTTGTGTCATGAGCTATATCTGGTAAATTTGGAACCATACAAGAATGATCCCCACACAGTACCTAAGTTGCTCGGACTCTCCAAAAATGTTGCAGCACCCGTGTCGGATCCTTCAAAAATACACTATTTTTGGAGAATCCGACACGCACATATTTTTGAAGAGTCCGAGCAACATACCACAGTACTATATTTGAGAAATAAAGTACCTAGGCGGCTACTTATAAATTGTTTCACATGTATTTGCAAATATAGGAGAAATACATATGAGTATGTTATCTCTTGCAGGAAATGAGGGCCATGATTGTTCATTGGAATGTGAGAGTGAGGGATTTTCCTGGTTTTGACAACTGAGTTTGACTTCAAAAATCATCAAGTAACAAAATTATTAATTTGGGAAACTGAAAATGCAACAATAAAGAAATGAACAACATATGTAGTAAGCACTACCCCTAGATTCTTATGTTTTTTGGTTTTTTTTCTTTAGTATAATACTAACATCCTGCGTATAGCGTGACTCGAGTGTGAATTCATGGTCTAACATATAGCACTTGCTTGCTATATACATTTGGTTAAGAAATAAAATTATGCTTTAGCTATCAATAGCTTGGTGACGAGCATTAGATTTAACATGCTCAAGTGTTGGATTCTCAAAAGCACCAATATGTAGGATCCGAAGAGGAGGGGAAAAAAAGAAAACCATTCATTGCTTAAGATAACACCAAAACTCTGAGGCAATTCAAACTATTTGAACTTTATGGTTTTTGATTCGGAATTCTATGTGGCGCCCATGATGAGGGTGGACTAATGAGAGGATCAGTCGAAGACAAGGACTGAGAGACTTCTAGGCTGACAAACTTCTGAAGAAGGGGTGCATATGATACCTTAAGCAAATCTCATTATGGAACGAGAGAGGAAAGTATAGAGCTTTATAAGTATAACACAAGTTCACATAATATGCGTGCTATTAGACTTGATGGCGACGAGTTCAAAATCTATTATTTGTAATTATTTAACTCACTAAATAGAGCTCACCAAAATGAAGAGGAGAAAACAAAAAGGTGGTCTCTTAAATCAAGGTTATTGTTAAGATTTCTCATCTAAAAATAGAATTCAGTCTCTTTTTATATTCATCTACTCCAAAATCATCAAATTATTTTATTTATAAAGCAAAAAAGGGGTTCAAACCCTTTAAATAGGACTTGTCTTGTAACATAATTAACACAAGTTAGCTCAAATGGCATACAAGTTAACAGCCCTTTTCCTACTAACACTTTTCCTCATTTCCACAATAACTCCAGTAGCCCATGGAGTTCTGATCAATGGTCAAAATGTTATTGGGCTTAGGATACGTGGGCTTTTAGTTTGTTCAGCAACTGGAAATCCACCAGGCCCAGGAATTGCTGGAGTAAATGTTAGAATTTCATGCAATGGTGGTTCAACAAGCCTTGTCCAAGTTCTGACTGATGCTAATGGTTTCTATCAAACTGTTCTTACTGCTTTGGATGGAATTTTGTTTGATCAAAATTCAACACCATGTCAAGTGATAGTTGACACTCCAATTGCTGACTGTGGAGTTGAGTTCCCAAAAGGAACATTAAGGGCACCAATTAGTCTTGTTGGTAACCTTATTCAAACTTTGCTTGGCCTTGTTGCTGACACTACTTGTGGACCATTTCACTACATTCCAATCTAATCTTTAGCTCCTTTACATTCTTCTCCTTAATGGCCAAGAAGAAAAATACATGGCCTAAATATGTAATGGTCTCTTTTTATGTGTTGAATAATGGTATGTACATCTAGAGCCAAGCTACCTTAATGTTGTAATATTAAGGACTTCGAGTTTGATGTTTCAAGTTAAACAAGGAGATGATTAATGTTTTATTCATGTCTTTTTTTACGTTTTATGTGTCATCATGGAAGTGATGAAACAAATTGAGATAAAAGCAAAACAAGATAGTTTTAACATAATACAGAAAGAATGATCATGAAATAAAGTTGAAGGTTAAATGATTTAGTGAAATAGCTGGTTGTTGAATGCATTGAGTTCTGCCAAACGAACAAGTCATCCAAATGATATCTGCAGCAAAGTCTATGTCCGAAGAAATTACTTGGTAAGCAAAATAACTCAACTACACCAGGAATATTCACGAAGCACAGAAACTGATATCCCATGTACAGATGTAGGAACAATATACTGAACAGTGTCCTACTCCTAAAAGTCTGTAAAGTAAACAATCACACATATCTCACTCAGGGGAATCTCAACAAGTTCCTGTCTTTACAACAAATAATCACATTTGACAGAAGAAAAAGAAAAACACCTCTGTAACAACTGTTCACAAATGCAAAAGCTGGGATAGCTAGCGAGCAGCGTATGCTCCAGGGACCATTAACTGTTAAACTTCAAGTTTCACAAAGATGCAGGAAGCCCAGGTTGATTTACTGTTCAAGTTGATAAACGCCTACGTGAATTGCTTGCCCAGCATTGAGGACCTACTTATTGAAGGGATCCAAATTCCTATACTCCTGGAGATTCTGAAATATTGTCAAGAGCCACAAAGTATTTGTGCTGCAAGGCTTCCATAGATGAAAATAAAATCTCTTAACTCGAGGTATCAATCTGCTTGCCATGATCTTCCTCGGGAATATGTCTCTTTAACCTTGTGAGCCAGATATCAAAATTCATAGGATATGGTGTTCCGCAGAGGCTGTCAACATAATCTGCGAATGCTTTCAAGACAGCAGAAATGTCTCCTAGCTTCTGTTGGATCAACCTTTTAGACCAAGAGGTTTCCCTCCACTGCAGTGCCCCTTCAACCGAATCCAAATTGGGCATGTGACCGCCAGAGGAGAAGTAAACCATGTACACCAGACTCTCTGCATCAGACGCTGAGCACAATTTCCCTTCTTGAAGGGCATAAGTAGAGGAGAAATGTAAATTCATTGCCGGACGATCCCTCTCTTCTAAGATGGCATGTCCCCAACCAATGAGAACGAAATAAGGCTGCCTCACACCAGAATTAACAAAAATAACATTCTCAGGCCTGATATCGCCGTGCCGAATGCCAGCTGAGGCAGCAGCAGAAAGGGCAGATAAGCAGTCATGGCAACATCTAATAGCCTCATCAGTACCAAATTGACCAAGTCTCACCATATCAGCAACTGTTCTGCCCACTGGACTAGTCACTAAAACTGGGGTTCCACACCATTGACGATCACAGTTACCACCCGAGCTTGGTCTCCTGCATTGGCCAGGGTGAATTATCCGGCCAGATGCATTTAATTGAGGTAGATACTTGCTAGACAACTCCTTTTGCTTCATAACACCTAATATCTTTGTCTGCCTCTGAACTTGGTACCACAGCTTCATATCTTCCCACGCTGGTTCCAGCTGAGAAGGATGTGAACCAACATACAAAAATGAAGTCGTATCAGGATCTTCAACAGAAGATGCAATATAATACGGAATGTCTCCGTCTGTTAGGACTTCATTTATCTGATAATCCTTCTTCCAGTTTGAATCTTCTATGAGCACAACAGAACCGATTTCCAGCTTCATGGACTTGTCAGGTTCTAACCTGAAGGATTCTTCATGTACTTCAACAATTTCAGGTGAAGCACTACGCTGCTGGTAGCGAAACAAACCATTTCCATTCACCCAACTATCTCCCAATTGTCTTTCAATTCTTCTTGCCTGAAGACGAGCACTGTGGTCAGCAGCCAAATCTTCAATCGAATTCTTTGACATTCCAGCATATTGTGTGATTGAGTGGAAGGTCGCATAAAGAGCCTGTAAAGCCCCGATATCCCCCCAATTAGCATTTCCAAGCTTGTTCCAGATCCTATCAACTGGAGAAATGGTAATTAAAGCATTATTCTTTATCCATTCAGCAGCACAACCATATACATCATTCAAATCCATTTCCAACTTGCTTATATCTCCTTCAACTTTCAGGACTCCACCATATTGAGTGTCAACTAAAAGAACAAAAACTGAATTCAAACTGAGAGGAATATTGGATCTGCTGATGCTTCTTGCAACCAATACTCTTAGAGCAAAGAATAAAGCTTCACCTAAAATTGAGAGACAAGGTTTACGGTCATTCTCTACTGTAGCGAGGTTTCCAATATCAGACCTTAGAATAGCAAGTTCAAGAATATCATCCCACTTCCCTTGTGGATGCCTTGGGTTCTTTAGCATTACAGCTGTGGCACAAAGACCTCCGAGCCTCCCTTTTGAAATGGCTTTCTCAGCCTGATAGAATCTCAGGTTTGAATTATAGACACAAGAAACATAGAAAGGCAAAGTTTCATCCTGACCCCAAAATGCCTCCCACAAACCTTTCACACTTGCATGTAAAAAATCTTCCAGAGCAAGATAAGCAGTTGCTTCTGCAGCACCAGAAGTTGAGGCATAAATAGCACTAGGCATACGAATCAGCTGCTGAAAAGGAACTCCTCCCAAAGCATAATCGAACTTTTGAAGATCTATCAACTCAAAAGGGACATCAAATGAGGGTTCATTCTGAGTTGAATTTTCTATTGTTTCTTCATACCACGTTTTTAGGTTTTCGGCCAGGCATTCACCATCTACAAACCTATGGAGAAACTCTTTCCGATCATGAACCCTGCCACCTGAAGATATACTGGATTTTTTTGCGCCAGACTCCACAGATTCCCTGTCTGGTGATACACCTGTAGTGCCAGATAGAGGAGATTATGAACTCATTAGATGTGTTCCAGGAATTGCTGCACCAAGAACATAAAATGAAAGTTCAAATTCTACAAAAGAAAAAAAAGCTCCTCAAGGGTGAATCAATGAATTCTTTTAGCATGTCAAGGAATAAATTCGGGAGGATATTATGCCACAGAGTAGAGAATCCATGGACTATAAGAATTTTTAAGGCCATGGCCATGCAACAAACACTAGCAGAACATCAACAGACAAGTGGTGCCTAGGACACATTATTGCTATTGGTTTCTTCATCAACTAAAAAAGTTTGTTTATGATTCCTGCAAGAAACATACTATGTTCAAAGCCACTTTGTTATTGCTGCAGCCACTAATACCTGTATTTTATCTACTATTCTTCCAACTCAGCTAGAATGGGCCTCCAATAGGAGATTAGGCTAATTCTCAACCAGCATCCAGTTCAGCACTAAGCAAGAATAGATCCCACTCAAGTGCACACTTCTCCATTTTCACAAATCCGCATTTAGGCAGTTTCTGCTTTGGAGATATGGACAGTATATTGAAAAGGCAAATGATGATCGGTTTATACAGATCTAACGGAGTTCATAATCTAACATGCTTGTTTATAATTATATTCATTACATGTATGGTTCCTTGACCAATTTGAAGATTTGTAGTCCATCTCAGACGACATGATTCATATCCATAAAACAGAATTAAGCTAGCCCTTCCGAATTTTGCACCCATAATAATATTTATGCATTGGAATTTACACCAGAATTACTACATATGAAAAATGATATAAACCTTGGAACCAATTTGCATTCGGTACAAAAGAGAAAATTAGCTCCATTACATAAGACATTCCACTCGTAAGTTCAGGGAACCAAGAAAATCCAAAGAACTGATCAATATTATATATAAGAGAAAAGTTTCTCCAGAAAAAACACTGAGCAGACATTAGCTTTCAGAGAGTGATTGAAGTTGAAGCTTTCTTTCTGTCAAAACACCAAAAACTACTTGCAGGGATCATCCGTGAGATACCTTTGTAACAACTCTTTTAGTACTATAGCTAAGAAGAGAGAAAAACTGGAAAAAAATCAGATAGTTTCCGCAAAAGGTATTCGTCAAACCAGATGCATTTTTCTGAGGTGTAACAATCAAAATTTTACCTTAAAAACACCAGAATTTGTACAAATGCTGGTGGATCAACTTTATGAGGAGCTTAAGTAAGAAAATCATTATACGGCATGCAAAATTGTCACTAAAATGTTAATATAAAAGAAAATCAATATAAAACATGCATAAAAGTTATTAAGATGTTAAAGTTATTCTCATAAGTCATCTATATCCTAAAATTGCGCAACCAAATGACCATACAGCTTAAGAATGTCTAGGAACATGTTAAATTTGATGCTCACAAAGGCAACAATTCTTCTTTTCCACAAAACAGATACTTCTCACCATCAATATCCATGTCCTCAAAATTAAGAAACATAATTCATTGTACCTCAAAATTTAGTTAATAAAAGCTGGGCATGAGATGTTAGGTTTAAAGGGTAGCATTGGAGATTCATGAAGCAGCCTCTTACTGTCAACTAATTAAACAAGTAAATAGCAATCATTAATCCATTACTATGAATGTTACTCAGTAACTTTTCACTTTAAACTGAATTCAACAACACTTATCATGACCCAAGGATCCAAGATTTCTTTTTTTTTTTATTTGCCCAACGATCCAAGATTTCTTTTGGTAACACATACTAATATTATTACTCCCGCTGAGTCAAATTTTCAATTATGTAGTAATAGTTTGATCGCATGGATTTTTAAGTTAAAAAGGAAGATTTTTAAATCTTGTGGTCATAAATATGCCATAACATTTATGTGACTATAAAAGTTTCTGATTAAGGGTAAAATGAATAGTTTATAATTACATATTTTCAAATATAGTAAGGAAATAGTATCTTTCAAGAGTACATAGTACCCATACAGTCTTCTTTAGAATCCAAGATTCACTCTTAGAAAAAGGGGAGAATAAGGTGCATTTGCATATGTATGCAGAAGTGCAATTGATCTCTAGCTAGGAAGCCGAGATAGGTATATTTATTGGACAAATGGAGGAACATGGATAAGTTCAAAATAAGCCAGCTCACATGCATCTAATGACCCATGGGCTCTATCCTTAAAAGAGCGGCACTAATTTCATTAAAAAATCAGATTGTTTTGTCAATTCATTGGTTTATTGATGGTTGAATGATAGTAGTTATTATGTTGAATTGCACATTTATACCCTCCAGCCTGTGTTTTGTTTTGTAAAGCCGCAACAGATCAGGCACTTTCTCCTGCTTTCACCTTTGATAATACTCACTCAGTAAGAGCTTTCTCTCTTCTTCACTCTCACATTTACAGTTACTGCTGCTTTCTGATGTGATTAGGCAAAGAACGGAAAGAAATATACTTAAATAAAGCTTCAAGCTTCAAATCCTCCAACATTAAACATCTAAGAGACTTTTTTAATTTGTTTTTTTTTCCATTTCCTCACAGTTAAAAGACATAAATAATTCAGCCATATTTTCCACTTATGGATGCTAAGAATTTGTAAGAAGAACTTCTCTCGTTATTGTTCTGATTTTTGTTGTTTCGATTGGTATTTGAATGGAGAAATAAAGTTGCTCCTTTTCATTACTTTTCTCTTCCCAGTATCAAGCATTTACAAGACCAATTCTTCCAGCAAATCAAAATAAATGGGAGACAAACATACAAAGACAGCAAATCACCCTGATGTTAGTCAAGGCGGCCCAACCCCTACTCCAAAGACTCAAATCCGAATAGAACTGCAAGATCATTTTGGTCTTTCCCGTTAATTTTCTTTCCATCTCCTTTTATTAGCCAAAAAAATAAATAAAAAATTGTCCCTCCAATTTGAAAAAAGAGCCTAAATTTAAGTTAATAAAGCAAAAACTACAAACTTGTAGCATAAAGACTGGAACTTTCAGCTAAAGATGATAGCAAATTTTGCTTACGAAACCATCACTAAAAATCAAAGAATTGACCAACCCATTAACCAAAACAAAATTCAGGAAAACCCCACTTCGAAAATCAAGTGTTAATCCCCCAATTGCTATGAGCTAAATTCAGTAAAATCGAGAAAGTGTAAGTCAAAAGTCAAAGAGTGGCCCAAATCTCTAGGGTTTTACCGAGAAAACAAAGGAGGAATAGATTTATACCTTCCATAACGTAGAAAAATTCAAAATTGAACTGAAATTGCCTTCAGATCCTCAGCTTACAGCTCGGAAAATACCAAGTCTCCGATGAACTCTCCCATTTCACAACTTTCTCTCTCTAAACAAATACACGCGCGCTGACAGCACACACACTCTCTCTCTCTTATTGCCTCGGTATCGTCTGACCATAATATAAAATTTAATTTAAATATTAGTATTTCATTTTATTATTTCTAGGTAATAAAATTCTTTTTTATATATGTATAACTTTTTTTTTGCCTTGTAAGAAGAGAGAATGATTATGGGAAGCCGGCAGGGGTGAATTTTGGTATCATTTCAGTTTATGAGATTGTCAAGATTTCAAAAATTTTGACTAATAATGACTTGTCTTTGGACCATATGTGTCCTTTAGTGAAGCTTCTATCTTTTTGTCTTGTACACGTAAAAAAAAAGAAAAATATTTCGTGTCTTTTTTTTTCAAAAAATTTATCAATTTTTAAATAAGAGTTGAAAAAGAAAACTTTTGATATCCTAAGTCACCAGAAATAAAAACCTTCTTTGAGTTTGACTTGTTAATTAATAGAAATAATAGAATTATTTTGCTCTTTCATGAACAACAAAGATTTCAATGCGTGAGTTAGAATAGATGATCGACCTGGATATGTGTGAAGAGATACTAATTCAGATAAAATATTACTTAGATTCAAATCAAATCAATTAAAGACAAATACACATTTGCCATTAAAAACATGTTAAATGATATGTGTTCTTGCTTCAATCATCGATATGCAACTCTGTATCTTATTCCCAATAAGTGGGGATTTTGTTCATGACAGACATCAGCCCCTAACAATCATCAGTTCTCAGTGAAAACTTCTGCAGTAAGTCCATCACTCTCCTCCAAGTTCTCCAACGATAGACAAATCACCCAATACACGCCAAATTTCCTCAAAAACCACAACATTTAACATAAATATCAAAACTGATGCAGAAAGCAATTGAAGATTTGTAAGTTGCATGGATAACAAAGTAAATGACAGCTAGAGACTTACATTTCCAGCTTCAATAAAGCTTTGCATTTATTTCACAAATGCATTCGTCAATAAATAATTAAAAAGTTACAATCTCTGAAGACTTAGTTCAACAAAGCCCTAAATATGAACCAGAGAACTTTATCGGCCGAAGTACAAGACTAGATAAGACATCACAGACAACTGAATAAGAGAAAGAAAGTGACTCAACCACCAAACGATAGAGCATTACATTCATCCAAAGGTACAACCTAGCAGGATAAATTTGTAAAAAGAAACCACTATCCCAAAGCTGACCCGGTCTGATGAATGTTTGGTCTTCTTTGACGGTTAAAAACAAAGCAACTTTGGAAGAGGGAAATCACTTGGCCATCATGACCTTAACAAACTCATCATAGTTGATTTGTCCATCACCATCGACATCGGCCTCCCTGATCATTTCATCAACTTCTTCATCGGTAAGCTTCTCACCGAGGTTAGTCATCACATGACGGAGCTCAGCAGCAGAGATGAATCCATTCTGATCCTTGTCAAACACTCTGAATGCCTCCTTCAGCTCCTCCTCTGAGTCTGTATCCTTCATCTTCCTGGCCATGAGGTTCAAAAACTCTGGGAAGTCGATGGTTCCATTACCATCAGCATCCACTTCATTTATCATGTCCTGGAGCTCAGCTTCGGTTGGGTTCTGTCCCAACGACCTCATCACAGTCCCAAGCTCCTTAGTTGTAATGCAACCTATTCAAAACATCATTCTATCAGCATACTAGACCTAGAGGATCAAACAAACTATGCTTCTGACGGCATTTTTTTGCAGAGCATACTTGCAAGAGAAACCAAATGTTAAGTTAACCATTGGTAACATCCACGTGTTTTGTTTTGTTATTGTTTGTGTGTGTGGTGGTGGGGGGTGGGGGACTAAAAAGAGTCATGTTCCTTCCTACGGGATCTGTATTTTGCCAAAGTCTAAAAGAGAAATCTCATACGCTATATCAAAAGTCAACAGTAAAATTTTTGTTGTACCATTATTTGCACATTTAAAACAAGATCCAAAAATGCTGCATAAGCAAAGCAAGTTCCAAAGTGGTGACTGACAGAAAAAGATGGTCAATACGTGTAACAGTTGGAACTACAAAGAAACACCATCACGTAACATACAAAGTATAGCTCTTCCTCAAACCAATATTCTACAAAACGCCGCTTCATTCCAAGCATCCCTTAAAAATTATATGAGTAGTAAATAAAATAGAAACACAAAACAGCATATATTTGGTCATTTTGGGTAAAAGACATAACAAAACAACCTGACTTTTATCTCTTTATAAAAGTTATAGTCCGTCAAAACAAGGTGTTGCGACCATTATTTGTAGCATCTTATTTCTGAAAGATTAACTTTTTTGATAACCTGGCGTCTGGACCAGCTTTGACACACCTCGATAATTCTAAAGGATACCTGTCACCTCCCACACCAACATCAAGTACCAAGCAACTTTGTCCACAAAAAATCAGCTAGTATTTGGATTTGAACCTGAGACCCGATGGTTCTCAACCCACGTTATTCACGTTATTGACCATTAGGCGACAGATTTTGCTTGATAAAGTAACAAAAACACAAGTAACATTTAAATGCTTGTAAACTAATACAGAATCTGCAAGAGATCTACTCATACAAGGCTACAACAAACACAAAGAACCTACAACTACCATTTAAAGCAAGTTAATATCATTAGTTATGCAGACAGAAACTTTGGCCCATATCCAAAACAAATAATCAAATAATAACCAATACAAGGTGAAAGATTCACCATTTTTATTAACAAGGCCCAAGATTGAACATCAAAATCCTATTTTTCATGTTTCAGCTGAAGGATTCGGTAAATAATCCTCTGATTTGCATTTTCCGACATCTTAAAGACAAACATCTCCAATATTTCTTAACTAACAAATGATGGCACTCGAAATTCAACACTTAATTCAATTAACAAGGTTATATGTTCCATTTTCTCTAATCGGTTTGTTTCCTCGAGGGAAATATACCAAATTTATAAATTTCACATTCACCAAATCCACAAAATCAGCATGTTTTTAGAAGTCTAAACATTCAATAAAATCTAAAAATCCAAACAGTGACTAAACAAAAGTCAATAAAACCAGATCTGGAAAATAAATGAAAAAGATAGAATCTAACCATCTCCGTCCTTGTCGAATAGGCTGAAAGCCTCCTTGAACTCAGAGATCTGATCATCGGTTAGTTGATCTGCCATTTCTACACAGAAAGAGAGGGAGAAGAAGGTTATGGAATTGAGACGACACAAAAAAGTTTGAGCTTCTCGCCTCTTCGATTTCAGGGAAAACTAAAGAAATGGCGTCTTTATAAATCAAAACAGAAGACTTTTCAATGGGCGAATTAAATGTAAATATAAATTTAGCCGACTTTCCCGCATTACCCTTCCCTTATTCTCATTTTTTTAAAATCATATACTACTACCTCCCAATTTTATTTTATTTTTGTGATACTAACGAAATTATAGTTGTTAAACTGATATCTTTCACTTAAATAATGATTTATATTACTTTTATAAAGATTTGTATTAAAATATTCTGACTGTTTTATTTTGATATTTTTGGCTTATTTCAATCAAATATGTAGAATACATGTCTTGTTGATAGCATGCCAAAATGTCGTCCAACTTATAAATACCGATGGTTATTTTTAATTTTTTACAAGGTGTTTTGATAATATTTTCTAAAAAAGAAATCATTTGCAATGTAAAATGCTTTGACTTTTATTACCAGAACTGTGCTTGGATTATTATTTAGATTTGTTCTTTTTCTCTTTCTTGCATTAGGGAAAAACGCGGTTTTGTACGCGGTTCATGCTGACGAGACATTGACGCTTTCACCCTTAGGTGAATCTATTACTATAATAACTATTTTGTCCATTTTATATAACATAAATATGATTTTATAGTTATCGGTATCTAAGTTGCTTGGATCCTTTAAAAATACGCTATTTTAAGGATTCAATATGCATCCATCATTATTTTTAAAAAGTTCGAATAACATAGATATAACAGGACCGATAGGCTTAGTGGAATCATTAATGTTTGAATCTTGTATGTATGTATACGGGCATGCATGTGTTTGCTCTGTCTTTTGATTCAAATAATGACTAGTATACACTATTTTATTGCAGTATAAATATCAGCAAACACATATATTTAAATACGTATAGGCAATTGTGTGCATGCGTGCGACTGACTCTAGTCTGGGTGGGTTGCATGTGTCTGTGTTTGCTGTTTCAGAATATGACAGCTACTTCTGTATCAGTTGCTACTTGTAGGGTAACCCAAAATAATGCAAATTCAATAATGGCAGGGACAAGAAGCTATAATGCAGCTGATGCCTGTTGTTTTTGGGTAGCTAGAGGCAGATTCAAAATTTAAACGTTAAATATTTCAATATACAAGGTTCTTTGGAATAAACTTGTTCTACATGGGAAATAATACGTTCAGCAATCTAATATCTGTTGAAATGTAGCAACATTTTTACATTAGTATTATGTTCTGTGTTAACAATATGGCAATTTAGGTGTCATTGGCACCATAGGTGCTGCAGGTGTAGACAGTGTCGAGCGACAGTTTCACTAGTAGCTTTTAATGCTGAAAATACAGATTTAGGCTCCGGGAGCAAGTGATCGATATACAGTTTCAGTTCCAGTGAAAGACCTTACTCCCAAAAAGTTGGCAAGTGAAGTGCAAGTGCTCAAGCAGCAGCAACAACATACCCAGGCGGGCCTTAACTTAGTAGGTAGGAAAGTTATTTCTGATAGACCCTTGGCTTAAAGAAGTTATTGAAGTACGAACAAGTGCTCAAGTTATACAATGAGTTGTCACAAATCAAACAAAAGATGCAAGTCCCCTGAATCCAAATACCCTATCCTGCATATGGAACTTGTATACATATTTTCAAACAGAGAAAGCATAAAAGAGAGGAAACTAGGGGGAGATTAAGAAAAAATAGAACTTTGTCGTGCTATTATTTTCCATAGGAACACCTAAGCAGTAAGTTTACATGCCAAAAAGCAGTAAGGTTTACATGCCAAAAAGTAGATTGTTTATCTGTAACAAGTATAAATCCCTTTCTCTCCCACTGATCTCCAGGACCTGCTAAGGAAAAATTCTTCAAGAAATGAAGAATCAACAGTTCACCCATCTCTCTGACAATGCACAACCAAATAAGAAAAAAAGGATACTAACTACCCATAGCCTAAATATGAACGAAATCAACTTGAACATCTAATTGTTCATCCACGGACAAAGAAAAAAGATGTTTCAAAAATGAAACCAAAAGGATACCTCTTTTTCTCCCAAATTTTCTAGCTATCCTCATTCTCTTTTGAACACACTCGAACTTGAACTTGAGACTAACTTGTGTGGTTTTCTTTCTTGCCTTTAACATCACCTGTAACTACACCCGTCTCTTGAGGCAGCTCAACTGCATGATCTGGCTTTTTGGTGGTTGAAGCCTTATCTTGAGGCACACCTGCATGATCTGGCTTTTTGGTGGTCGAAGTCTTATCTTGAGGCACACCTGCATGATCTGGCTTTTTGGTGGTTGAAGCCTTATCACCTGTAACTACACCTGTCTCTTGAGGCAGCTCAACAGCATGATCTGGCTTTTTGGTGGTCGAAGCCTTATCTTGAGGCACACCTGCATGATCTGGATTTTTGGTGGTTGAAGCCTTATCACCTGTAACTACACCCGTCTCTTGAGGCAGCTCAACTGCATGATTTGGCTTTTTGGTGGTTGAAGCCTTATCTTGAGACACACCTGCATGATCTGGCTTTTTGGTGGTTGAAGCCTTATCACCTGTAACTACACCTGTCTCTTGAGGCAGCTCAACTGCATGATCTGGCTTTTTGGTGGTTGAAGCCATATCGCCTGTAACTACACCTGTCTCTTGAGGCACCTCAACTGCATGATCTGGATTTTTGGTGGTTGAAGCCTTATCTTGAGGCACACCTGCATGATCTGGCTTTTTGGTGGTTGAAGCCTTATCACCTGTAACTACACCTGTCTCTTGAGGCAACTCAACTGCATGATCTGGATTTTTGATGGTTGATGCCTTATCTTCTTGTTTTACAACTTTCTGATCTATTTTGCCTGCATCAGCTTCACTTTTTTCAGATACAACAAACTTTTTAAGATTTGATTCAGAGTTCTTAGATGAGCTGGCTTCACGTGATTCAGTTTCTGATTCTTGTTGAAGGCTCGTATTTGGTTTATCTATATCATTTTTCAAGACTTCTTTTGTAGCTGAGTCTGTCCTAACATCCCGTGAATGTAGGGAAGTTCCCTTGCCTTTGGATTCTCTTGCATGCACATCATCATCAATTGAATCGTGAAGGACGTGTCGGCCAGCATTCTCTTCAGGGGTCTGCCTATGAATCAAATCAATGTCTCCAGTTGGTCTTGGTTCAAGAGTTGGTAATCCCATCTCATGGTCTTTCAAACTTGACACCTTATGCTCAGGTCCATTTTTCGAACTCTCAGATACTTTAGTTGCCACCTTAGCATTAGCTGGCTTAAGAACAGACTCAGGACTCCTGGGAGAGCTGATACTAGGAAGAACTTCTTGAACTTTTGACACATTCAAGCTCTCCATGGTCCTTGCTTCCTCCATTGAAACAGGTGCCTCCTGTATATCAGAATTAGATTCACTTAGACTCATTTAAGATCCATATAAATGCGAAGGCATAGTACAGGTAGAACTATACTGATAACTTCCACGTTTCCAACATAACATCAAGAGTTTAGAGTACTTCAAGAGAGCAAGAAAAGAATCAGAATCTGAGGCTTAGTGTAAGGGCTATTTTAGTCATCTCTTAGTTACTTTTGTAGTTACCATAAATAGCTAGAAGTATGGTTTATTTCATTAGCTGGATTTTGATTATGAATGATGATGACTGTTGTGAGCTGGGGGATTGTCCCAAACCACTTTAATTGAACCTATCTTGGATTGCTTCTACTGAGATAATTCATGTATGAATTCAATTTCCTTTCTCCCTTCGGTTGTATCTATTATTTGAAAGCTTAATTGGTTTATGTCAAGTTAATTTGCTAGTTGGTGCTTACTACTAGCATTCTATATATATATTTGGTTTAAACAATTTTTTCTTCTATCCTTTGCTTACTTTTATTTGTTTTTCAACTTCTAAGACATCCGTGGTGTTGAAGATTAATCTTCAATTTCCTTGAATCTTCATGATTGTGAATCATATACGCCTACAAATGCACGTCTTTTCAGAGCAAATATATTGATCGCTGGAACCAAGTTAGCTTAACATCTGCACACTGAAGTGTGTCCTTTCAGTGTGTTCAAATACCTAAAACATTGGTCGAATAATAACACCATATCGCAACTTCTTCATTTAATGTAGGAACCAAAACTTCTTGCCAAGACTAATGAATGCACTTCACGAGTTCACCTTCTATGAAAATGTCACTGGGACATTTCTTTCACCTCCAGTAAAGTTCACTCTTCGTTCTAGCAGACTAAACACTCGTAATGATGAACCAAGAATCTAAAATTGACCTCATTTTGATAGTTTTGAACCATATTTTGCCGTTAAAAAAAACTGAAAAGATAAAAAAGGGCAAGCCTAGTGCACTAAAGCTCCCGCTATGCCCAAGGTCCGGGGAAGAAAAATTGCTTTCAAGTAAATATTCAAAAATTTGAGCAATTTACCATTAAGATAAAGTGGGACACTACCTATTTCCAAGATTTTAACTTTTAAAGTAACATGAAAACTTTTTCGTAAACAAACAGAGGAGAAAAAATCATGTTCAAGGCCAAGACAAACAACAACAACATAACCAGTGGAATCCCACAAGTGGGGTTTGGGGAGGGTAAAAATGTACGAAAACCTTACCACTACCTCATAGAGATAGAGAGGCCACAGAGATAGAGAGGCCAAGAAATGGAAACAAATGTTCAAGGCCAAGAAATGGAAACAAATGGATTAGTCCAACAATAGAGTATTCTATGATATCTTTTTCAATCTGTAAGAGAATTCTATGATATCATAGATTTTTTTTAAAAAAAAAAACAGATTCGAAAAAAAAATCTATGATATCTTTATCATTCAACAGTAAAGACAAATGTGACGCAATACATAACTTCACACTAATATCATCTACCATACCATTTAGAACATGCAAATATGGAGAGATATTTCTTTAATTCTCCTCATGCCCACACTTGATTATGAGGTGAGAGATAAAATGAACTTAAGCTTAAGACTAACTAATAATTTTTCATTGTTCTATGATTGAATGCAACAAGAAGTTACAAAGATATACAGGAGGAAACAAATCCAATAAACCATGCTCACACAATTATAATGATTCTGGCTCATTTGATGAGACGGCAGATCCTACCTAGAACAAAATCGTAGAAGCTTATCCAAGGCTCTATAAGTCAGCTTTGTTAAAAACTAATCTGTATCTGAATTATCTCAAAAATGTTTTTACTAGAAGAAGAGACAAGAGAAACAGAATATCTCCAGAGAACACCGTAAAAACAAGATTGTGAAATTACTATTTCCGTTTTCAGAAACTAAAACCAAAATATCATAAAAGAATGTCACCCCATTTGTACTGTTTAACTAATAGCTACAGACTAGCAAAAATAGGGATGGAGGAGAAAAAGTCATTTTCAGTCCTGCCACTATGAGTCACCAGTCGACCTTAGACATCACAATCAACCAGGTTGACAAAAGCACCTCACACTGTTAATACAAGGTTATAAGAGTGATGAAAATATATCTTTGACACTCAAAGGTGTACATGCTTGAAAGATGGAAAATATGCATGATAACTTAAAGGAGACATTTGCTCAAGGACAAGTGAACTTGTTATTTGTAATCAGATGTTTGGCTCATTATATTAAATTACATGGTGTATAATCCAAACAATTTGTTTAGTTAAATTGGAAAATGACTTGTTTCCAACAATTCTTTTGGCCTATATTGCATCACTTCAGATCCAACTTAGTGTTTGATTTTTATTATCATATGCAATTAAACATAATTGGGATAAGTAATTTGAGAACTGAAAAATGATTTATAAATATCAATTTTCAATTATCTCAAATAAAGAAACAATTTCAAGCGAAAAGCTAAATAGGGTGTATTAAAACATGACAAAAGCTAAGATATTAGTATCACTCAATTTTGGTCAAATAGATTAAAGAATACACATGATGACTATCTTCATCTTTAAAAGTATTAATTCCGCAAGCTTTTACAATTTATAGTACTGAATTGTGAAGAATATAAATTACTTACTTTTGTGGACGATTTCGAATCAATAGATGCCTGACTATTTGCTACGGCCACTGGAGGAGCACCTGCACTGCCAAAGACTTCATCATGTTTTGATATCTCCAACTTTGCAACATCAAGCTCATTTCTAACAGTTACAGTGTCCCTCGGCAGCAACTTCTGAGAATCTGCTGATATCCGTTCCTTATTCAGAATGGACTTCTCTATGTCTTGATTAGCAGGTTCACTCTCAGAGGCCAGCCCCGTTTCAGATTCTAGAAGCATATCTGACACAATTGAGGAGGAAGAAATATTTTTCTTAATGGAAGGAGGACTGGCATCATAAATAGGTTCCAAATGGGAACTCTCATCCACTGAACTGCTAGTGATGTTCAGATCTGACACATTCGGTGAAGGATGGTCAGAGATGTTTTCAACATGACACATCGCGTTCTCAGAACTTAATCTCTCTACTACTTTGTCAGCAAAGATCCTTTCACCTGCTTCTGACGATGACGAGGAGCTTGACTGACTACTGAATTTTTGTTCAGAAGCTGCTGACGTTGAACAAATTTTAGACGGATCAAGTTCCAAGGAACTGGCTGCTGTTTCTTCATGGAACACAATTGGAACCACTTCATGATGATTTTCCACATTTGGTAGTTTAACATCAGCGTCATCGAGTTCAATATCTCTCTTATCAGATGCACCTAGGACCAAACATTCTACTTCTTCGGAGGATTGGCTTCCATGCCCAATATCCTCGGAAGCATGTTCTATCGTAGATATCAACTTTGGCTCCTTGAAAATATGTTCATCTGTTAGGTTTTTGCCTTCCAGTTCTTCATTCAGGTTCTTATCTTCTACATCTTCTTCAGTGAGGTTCTTGTCTTCCAGATCTTCAATTGAGCCCTGTGACTCTGTTTCAAGAACAGAACTTACCTTGGAATCACTGAGATCGCTAGGGTGCCTTTGAAATGGTGAATAATTTGTTCCTTCAGCAGCCATCACATCAGGAACAAAATATGGTCTAAAACGCGTATCTTTCTTGTTCTGTCCAAAGATTGAGGGCCCAACATTAAAACTTTCATGCCTCCTAAAAAATGTCTCTTTTGGTTGAGATGTGGTAATCTCTTGTTCAAAAATGTCTCCTGTAAGATCAGGTTTCTCTTCACTTGGATCATAAGGAAGATCAAATGGGTTCCGCCTAGGCAACAAAATAGATGGAGCAGATCCAGGGATAGGAGGCAGTCCAAGGCCATAATTATCATTAGGAAGATCAAAAGGGTTCTGTCTAGCTGTCGAAATGGGAGGCATGTAATCAGCTGTTACTAAGTCTATTAAATTCTTTTCATCTCCAAAATTAATGTTCTTTCGTGATCTTCTCCTTGCAATAAGATTCTCCAATCGTTGATTCCTTTCTAGCTCGGAGGTTCCCAAGTCCATCAGATTTCTCTGATCCTCCTCCGTCCATGTAATAGCAGACTTTGGATCTTCCTTATCTCGTGCTTCTTCTTCATCATCATCTTCATGCTCATCATCTGCAACTTCTACGTCTTCCTGGTCTTCAGAACCATCATCATCAGATTCATCATCGCTCTCGGAGGACTTGGTAGAACTTTCTGAAGGAGCATGAGAAACATCATGCGACAAACCAACAGGCTGAGGAGTGTCTTCATCTAAAAGCGGATGGAGTTCATCAAGCATTGGCATAATATCAGCTATTGAAGCATCTGGAGAAGAGCTCTCTGCTCGATCAGACCCTGAATATAAGGCCTCCTCCCTATGTTTCCAAGGTGAACCGGGAAGAGAATCAAGATTAACCCTCCTAGAATCAAAAGAATCAACTGATTTGTCGTTATCAAATTCCACGCTCTCATTATCAGCCTTTGAAGTGGGAGAATACTGATTCTCCATAAGTTCCACATCACTAAATTTGTCTTCATTCTTCTGCTCATATAACTCCTTTGCCACTAGCCCAGAAACTCCACCAACTAAAACTCCACCAACTAGAAGAGAATGATCACCAAATCTTTTACCCCTATGAACCTCACTTAGCGTTGATTGGTCTACTTTATCCTTCTCTTGATCAATATATCTCTCGGTGAAGTAGCCATTGTCACCCTCAATCCGAGTAGCATCTCGTGTTTCCAAAGGCACTATATGATCAGTTGTGTTTTCTCCCCATTCAAATTCAGGTATATTAGGCTGACCATAACTTAGTAAAGTTCCAAGCAGAGCAGCAGTGCAAACAAGAATAGGGGAGACAGACACCAAGATCGAAAACACAAAAGGAAATGATCTGTACAAAAATGCCAAGAAACACAGCATACCCACAAGGAATGGATGATTCCAAACTATCCTATAACACACTTTAATAGGAAAGATTACAGCTTTCCTCATTTTAACTCCAATCTCTAACAACCCAATACCCATACTCTTTTTTTGATAAGCAAATGAAGCAACTTTCTCAGAAATGGGATCTGAATATCTAATTTTTCTTCACTGTACCCACCTAGCTCTTCTCAAAAACATGTAAACTAGGATCAATTCCCTTTAGATCAAGACAATGAATAAAAATCCCACCTTGACCAATCTCCTGCGGAAAAGATTTTCATATTCACATAACAAGAAACGATGAAACAAAGAGAATTAATTAAGAAAAGAAAATGCATACCAGCTTTGAAATAGAGACCAATTTCGACAATCCACAAAAACCCATCAGCGGATTAATGGGTCTTTGTGTTGGTCATTCACTAGTGTAAATTTTGGCTTCTTCCTCTTTCATTTTCTTACTCCCTCTGTAAATTTTGAGTCATCATATGATTTGGGGGAAAAATGGGATTTGAATGAGGACACAGACAGACAGCTAATAAGGGTGAAAATCCAACAGCAAAACATGGGATTTGATTTACTTATTTGTTAGTTAATAATGGAGGTAGCTCTTGATGATCATCACTCCTTAGATTTGTTTGCCAATGGCAGGACAAATACAATACGACTCTGCATTTTGTAGTTTAGCTACTTTGTCATTTACCTACTCAGTAATTATACCAATTAATTAAAATGACCATCTATCTATAAAATAATTATTTTGCTCAAATTATAAATATATTTTATGATTTTCAATAATATTATCGGTCTACTTCAATTGGTAAATTTATTGCACGGATAGTTTAATTAATTAACAGAAGAAAAGTAGGCATGTTTTTCGTTATTTTAAATTGAAATTAAAATAATGATGATGCAATATATCTGCTCCAAATAAACCTTCTTAAATAATTTTTTTATTAGCTTTTGTTTCAAAAGAACGAAAGTAGTTATTTATAAATCATATGTTCGACTTGTAACATTTGTAGGACAATAACATAGCTCATGAAAAATTGTGTATTTAAAACTCAACTTATAAATCACATTTACAAAACTTGATTTATGTTGGCAGTGATTGTATTTCTAAAATATTATTTATAAATTTCATTTCTAAAACATCATTATTTATCAACGGATCATGTCAATCACCTTTCACTTGTGCATTTTGCATATTTTAGAGAGGTGAAAATTAGAGTGTCTTAATTGTTCTTCCATATATCAGCAGTTTGTCAATTCAAAATTTTGTTTCATGACTTGAAAAGGAAAAGAAAAAGAGAAACTTAAAAAACAAATGAGAGGATGTTTTATATTAATCTCTCTGCAGAAAAGCTATGTACCAAATATTACAACTACTTATTGAACATATTTAATAATAGACAACTATACTACAATTCATATTGAAGTTGTTAGCTGTGATATTGTTACTACAATTTGCAATCAATAGAGGTTGCTTTTCATGTCTATCTGCTTTGTTTTGAAGCATTTGGATCAACTTTGATCTCTTCATTACAACTCATCTGTAAATCTTCAATTTCATCTGAACTTTCCAAATTCGATGTTGTTTCATCAGTAGACGATATATTATCCTCAGACAAGTCGAAACTATTGTCTGGTGCTGAGGATTCTCGCGTCTCAGCTGTCACGTTTTGGTCAGAGGGCAATGGAGCACCAGAAATAATAAAATCAATCATTTTCATATCTCCCTCTTTCATGCGTTTGGAGTAAGCAACATAGTCAAAACCTTGTGTGCATTTTCCTCCAAAGGAAGATTCAAGTTTGTCCATATCAAACAAATCTTCCATTACTTTTTGAGTATGTACATCATTTGGATAAACAAACTTCACTTTCTTGTATGTCCTCTTCTCAAGAAATGGTTTCACCAACTGCAGTAAGAAAAAATAGTTCAGTAAACATGCGTTATTATACTACAAAACAAACGGTAATTTTGCTACTTCAAATCACAAATTCTTATCAAGTTGGAGGCACTTACAATCCAGAAGGACTCAAAAACTTTTGGTGGATTATATAGGATTGCAAGGCCTAGTCTTTCTGGATAACAATCTTGCAGAACACGCGCAGTTTCCTTTGTCACCTTTACTGATATGCTTGACATGTTCCAACCCTCAAAGTCAATTAACCAAACCATTTGCTCTTGACCCGATTTTAGATCCAGGATAGAATTTTCCATGCAATAGATTAGATATTTCATTTGCTGCTCTACTGTATAAGGATTCTGAAGTACAGGAAATATCAAAAAACAACAGTTGACAAAAGCCAATTAAGAGAATTATGTTATTATTATGTACCGGTATTCCAGGCTTCATGACAAGCACAGTCCTTCCATACTTGTCAAAGTAGTTGGCTTTGAAAACTTTTCCAGGTTCTGCTTGTTGAGCAATATCATCCTAATTAGACATTAATTCTTGATCAATTTAACATAAAAAGCAGACGTACAAATATTATGAAATACTTTGTTTTCAAGTGTCTTTGCAGCTTCCTATAAAATAAAAAAAAGGCAAGCCAGTGTACTAAAGCTTCCGCTATGCGCAGGGTCTGAGGAAGGACCCGACCACAAGGGTCTATTGTACGCAGTCTTATCTTGTATTTCTGTCAGACGCTGTTTCTAAGGCTTGAAGTCGTGATGACAACAATTTTACCAGTTACTCCAATGCTTTTTTTTTAAAACGAAACAAGCTTACATCAGCTCATGAAATACATACCCAACGAATCATGTCTGGTTTATTTTCCAGTCTCCATATGAGTGTTTCTTTTAGCATCTTGGCTGACCTTTTTGTATGCCAATTTCGCGCTCTCAGAAATCTTAGAATAGATGCATCAGAACACATTGATGGAAACTTGTTAATAGCAGGACCAATCAGCTTTTTAACCTCATCAATCTGAATCATAAAGTAATCGATCGTTATGCATTGAACATATCAAGTTGCTCGGTGTGCACTAAAGCTCCCGCTATGCACACGATCCGAGGAAGGACCCGGGCACAATGGTCTATTATACAATAGACACATATTTTAGATTGAAATGGATTATTAAAAGGGATAGAAGGGGAACCTTAGCTTGCTTCTCTGCAGTTGACAAAGAGAGTTCAGCTCCTTGTAATTTTTTGGATGACATTTTTGTTTAAATCTTGATGAGAAAAGTAAATCAACAAAAGCACAGCAGAATCTCATAAGTTAATAACAATGGTCCAGAAAATATAATTATTTCAATAAGAAGAGAAGCACTTAAAGATGCAGTTTATTTCAGGTATTACTAGTTTGTTTATGTTCTTAGCAGAGGCCTGGGGTCTTAATTGTTTTACAAATATATGCAGATTTCAGATTTTCAACTATAAATTTATTGAGTTTGTTGATGTATGCCATGGCAAACATTCGACTGGGCTAAAAATGATCTAAAGTGTCAGCCACGTTCATAGTGTTAATTGGTCAACAAACAATGACAAGACCATTTTCAATATGTCAAAAAAATAAAACATGGTGTCAAAAGTGTTATGATTGTTCAGAATAGCACGTAAAAATATGACCAAACAGAATGTAAACAAGAAGAGAAAAGGAATTTTGCAATTCCAATCAACATATTGCAATATACAAACTGAGATGGAAAAATATTTTGAAACTCAAAGTAACAAATATTGAAATTTCTATGCTCATCCGTTAAATTAGATTAGCCAAATTGAAAAATTCAAAAATACTCAATACTTTTTTAACAATTGTAATAATTGAAGAACAAGGATGGACAACAATACGTTACGAATGACAAAAAATAACAAGACTATGATTAACCAAATTGAAAATGTCAACATTTATGATCATCCTTCTACATATATTTCATAAAATTTGAAATTTAAAAAGAAAAAGAGATAACAATAATAATAATACATTACCAGTGGATGAAATTTGAAAGAGAGAAGAAAATCCATAAGCAAGAAGAAGACAATATTGTGATGAAACTTTTTGATAGAAATTTTAAGAAAATTGGATAACATATTTGTGTTAAAAAAATAAAAGCAAATATATGTTTGAGTCAAAAAAGCTCCGATCTTTCAGCAAATAAAAGGCTATCACAGAAAAAGGATTGACATAAAAAGAAAACCAATGGTTATTTAGACATCTTGTTTAATATTCTTAACTACTTTTTTAATGATATTTATTTTAAGTTTCTTTTTCTTATATTCGTAATAATTTTTAATATTATTCGTTCCGTCATCAAGTAACCAATGGTTTTTTAAAAAAAAAATAAAGTTATATGTATTATAGAAATTACACAACAAATATTTTACGTCAATTTTTCAAATTGAAAAAAGTAGTTGAAAGATGTTTGAAAAATGATACTCTTAGGAAAAGTTGTTTGACTTGTAAAATAATTATACTATCCAGATAGCAAATCAACCTAATGGTTGTAGTTGCACCTTGTATCAACACCTAAAGTGTTTTTTTCTTTTTAAGTGCCTCTATTAGAGACATAATTCATAAAATAAAAAAAATTGTAAGTTTAGCTGTTTCAAATTAACTTGAGATTAATGTTTTGAAAAACTAATTGAAGTTTCAGTTTTAGTCTAAGATTTTTATAAGATGTTTCACTTGTAGGCTGAGGTTTTTGTCTAAAGTTTCACCCAAATTCTGAAGTTGATTGCAGCTGCTTCAAGTAAATTGTCATTTTTTTAATATTCTTCACAAATTTCAAAGCGTTTTGCTAGTATTTGATTTGTCATAAGTTTGTCCATATAGATAACGTTCTCTTCATTTAACAAGATTTTTGTTTGCATAATGTCGCCATCTTGGTTAAGAAGGATGCAATACTGTATCCTTATTTGCTTGTCTAAGTAATGCAACAGATGATTTTTGCAAATATTCAACAGCATTTGCTGCTCATCTAAGCCAAAGCTGCCAACAAAGACATTCTCAAAACATTTCAGCCAGATCACATCAACTATAGTATCACAACACACTGTATGCCTCAACAAGAAAAAGCATTACATACCAGCCGTTGAAATCTGGTAATTACTGCCTAGTAGTTGTCTCGTTTCTTTTTTAATAATACAAACATGGCCAAGACATGAAATACATAGGAATCTAAAAGTTGAAAGAATGACCTAGCTGATCCAACAACTAGTTGAATACAATCCTATGCAAATGGATTTCCGCCAATAGGAGCAACTTGCCCATGTGTTGACACACTCCTGCACAAGGAACAATATAGTGAACACTTGAACATGCATACTTACAAGAGTTTGCATTAGTGGACTACTCATAAAAGGATCTATTTGATCTTTCAAAACAAATAAGTCAAGCACATATTGAATGATTAGCAAGGCTTTCTTTTTACTTAAGACTAATAATCGCTCCATCTTATTTAAGCAACCGGGAGATATCTTGTCTTGAATCGACTGTTTGGGTACTACTCCATTACTTCCCTGACAACGTTGAGAAAACAGGTGTTTTGATAACTCATTTAAGTGCAGCTCAACTATGCTTCTGCTGAACGAGCTAACCTTAAAATTAACGACTTGCTAAATTACCATAGTGCAGGCTTCACAGTGACTCCTCAAAGAATATCTAATACATTTTTATCCAAAATAACTTCTTCTTTGAGTAGCCAGGCCAGGATTAACCAAATAGAATAATTTAATGTGGTAAATTTCTCATCCTATGGCAATTTTCACATTACCTTTTTCTTTTCTTTAGATACGGCCATACTCCTAAAAAGTTAGTTTCTCTTTCTCAAGTTATCTGTTTGTTAAGATGGCAACCGCACATCACACAGAGCAGCCACAAAACACACACACACACATACATCTTCAGCAACAAGATATTCCAGGCTTTCTTAAGCACCTCCCTTATTGCCAGTTCTTCCCACTCTATGTCTCTATGTAGTACAATTTTCTGCAAGGGATTCCAGACCCACCACCCTCCATATCAACTCATCACCTACTTCTCCCAAGGGAAACACCAATCTGGGATGGTCCTCCCTAAAATTTTTATCTCACATGATCACCCAGTCATCCCATTTCAAGTGAATCCAAACATGATACCCCAATCATCCAGTTTCAAGTGCAATCTGCCACGCCCTATAACAATTAATTATCTACTTACTACTACGTACTAACCCATATTTCGTAGATATTATCCTTCCATAAATATTCTCTTCTCGAGAAAATCCCCACTATTCCAAAAGTACCACCTTGAAGGTGCGCAACCTTAGAATTCACAACCCCCACAAAGTGAGAACCATTGTCCTTTTACATTCTATCAGAGATGAAATCCTTCTCCTTTCCCTCCCTTTAGAAATCTCTCATCAGTTTCTCCAATCTTCCTGCAGCATTTTCAGCATATAAACAAATACTCCCATAACCTTCCATCCGTAAGATGTGTATTTTGTTTTCGACCACAAGCTACCACAGGTTTTTATCTAAACGGTAGACAAACATTTATTGTTTGTAATGTCCTGTGGTATTTCACTGGGTATGTTGTTGTTGTAATGTAGCTACCTTGCACCCGAAAATCTGCACCAAACTACAATTTTCTCCCCAGCCAAAACCAGTTCAATATATGTTGTCCTGAGACTGCTTCATATCATTCTACTGCCTCAGATAGATGCTGAAGTTCTTTTTTTTTAAATAAATTACATAAAAAGAAGGGAAAACGCCCACCCACTCCGACCATACAAAGGTATACCTAAAAGATAAAAAACCTTCCAAAAAGTGAGGATACAGTCATACTTCCTCTTCCTTCACCATCTATCTCAAGCCCCTCAAATTCTCTTTCCATCATCCCATCCATAAGTCTACTTAGTCCCTTAATCACAACACAAGATTCTGAAGGATACTAGGGAACACCTTGTTTAATTCTGCTTGAACTTCGAAAAAGTTTTGAAATTTCCAAAAAAGAAGGAAGAAAGAAACATTTCTACTTAACAGAAACAGTATCAGCTCTAAGTCCTTCAAAACCATTTAACCACAATATGTGTCCCTGCTATTAAATTCAACAACCAGACACTGATCTAGCACAACAAATCTGATGACAACATGAACTATCAGCAGATTCATTTGGCATCTAACAATCACCATCTACTTCTTGTGTGTAAACTGTACTTCTGTGCATATCATAATAAGCAATTTAACAGCACCAGCATTCTTGTGGAGACACAAAATTCCCACCAGACAGCAGATATCATCTAATCCTAAACTAACACACAAAAACAAAATAGAAATTAAGCGGAAAGCCTGTCAAACATGTTCAAGCATCTTCATAGTAGAGGACTTGTGCATTAAGTTACAGTTTAGCAAGTAGAGAGCTAACATTGCTGATAAAAAATAAAATCTCACTAGAAAATCTTTGCATATGTTTACAGAAAAAAATGGAAAAAGTAGAATGACTCACGATATTTGATTGCCAGCTGGTTGTGTGGAAACAAATAATGTCCCTACAGAGAGAGGACATATTTTGAGAGGCTGAAAATTGCAAGAAGAAAGGACTTCTTGGAAAAAAAAAAGTAAACATCACGTACCATGCTGTCCAGAGGGAACATAAGTTGTTGCTGGGTTCTGGGGAAACCAAGATTCGGTCACACCACCAATAAAGGAAGTTGGCATCTCGTCACTTGGCAATGCGGCCTGTAATGAGCTCATGTCCCAGTACTGAGGCTGGCATAAATCATTATCACATTAGAATGCACCAAAGCAACAAATTTTTAAGGAAATCAAGTGTTAGCGAACATTTCATGTGTGTTACAATCCCACGTTGTCTGATGGAATGGGTTATTGTCTTCTCACATTGGTTTCCTCATGAGCTAATTTTGGTCTTGAATTAGGCTCAATCTCTATTTTATTACATGGCATAAGAGGCAGGCACACGTTATTATGTTACTAGCTTGTCGTGGTCTCCTTATATGTTTTTGGACAATCCTTACCTCAAGAGATAGATTTTGGGATTGAATTAAAACCACCTAAGGCCTATTTTCTTTACAATGTGGCCTGCAATTTAACCTAGATTTCTAGTGTAAATATCAGATAAAACCTCCTTCGGGACAATAAAGGCAGATTTGACCCCTACAAGTTCTTTTTTATTAGAAGGGAGTGCTATCAAGGGAAATTTTGCTTGACGTAGAAGGATTCGGAGGACCAAAAATGTAATGGCAAATTCTCACACCATATTTTTCAGAGAATATAATAACAAAAAAATGTGATATACCATATTGCTGCATTCCATGTCAGCATCGTAAGGAAGATCAAATGGGTTATTGGATTTCTGCTCATTTGCATGTGAATGCACTCCTGTCTGCTAATAAGAACCTTATATCAAAGAAGCAGGAAACAGCATACTGATATCTAGATGTTTAAAAGAGTGGTCGTGCAGGATAGGAAGGGTGAGTAAACTAACTGACCGCTACAGGAAGAGTGGACAATCCAGAGGACGAGACACTCTCATATGATGGAAAACTAGCGATAGGATAACCACCATCCAGCACAGCTCTTTGAGTTTGACCTGTGGCTACATTCTGCGGAATAGAAGTTTTTAAGCAAAGAGTGAAGAAGCAAACACATAAATTTTAACCGCACTAAGAAGATAATTACCTCTACTCCTCTTAAACCCATGTACTGATCATCAACTACATCATGGTTCGTTACAACCTGTTCCTTACTACTAGGAAAACTCTGGAGAGCTATGTTGTCATTAGAAACATCAAAGGCACTCCACAACTGCCAAAAGACGAAAAAACATTATCTGACCTTGTAATTGAAGGGTTTTAAATTAAAAAAAAATTAAGTTAAGCAGATGTCATCAAGAAATGATTTTCAACTCAGAAATTGCTTATGCCACTTCGCAAACTCAACATGATTACACTTACGTCAGTACTTCTTGCACTTGGAGTTGCTTCAACTTTCTGCACACCTCCATGAAATGGAGCAGGCATTGATAAATCTAATGCACAAGTGGAGTCTCTAACGGCTGGTCCATGAGGAGCAGATTCTACTGGCGATGGCCATTGCATGACAGAGAAAGTTGGGTCCAAATTCGGTTGAGAATCACCCTTTAATTGAATGCTGTTGGAGGTGAAGTTATTACTTCCAGTAAGTGTCGCTTGCTGAGGCACATCAAATGTTGCCCATCCATCATTTCTCTCTGGAACCACATCCAATGACTTCTCAGTGACCGATTGTTGTGTCTTTTCAGGTAAGAAGTCAAGAGAATTATGGCCATAAGCAGGTGTCGGTGCCAGGGTGAACTGTTCGATGCCTGTTGTTGCTGCATGCTGTGGCATATCAAATATTGCCCATCCTTCATTTTTTGAAGTGACTTCAGATGATGGTTTTTCATCAGCACTTGCAGCTGAAGGCAGGTTTGGCACCTCTGAGAATAAGTCCAAAGATGAAGGTGGGAGAGTGAGCGATGGTTGATGTGAACTACCAATTGGACCAGTAGAAATAGATGGCTGAAATAAATCGATAGAGTGATTTGGTAATGACACTGGCAAATGAGACTTTGTTGAAACTGTAGGAGGATCGTTTTGAGGAAATAAGGGAGCATTGAACAGCGCCGTGGTATTTGAATTTCCGGGTCCTGATGATTGTGGCAAAGAGGGGGAAGTTGACAATTTACTAGAGTGAGTGTCTACTGTTTGCTTTGATTCTGAAGTAACATCCGCTAAACCAACAGAGTTTACAGACTTGAATGACAAGGAGTTGCTGTCAAGAGATTCAAAACTTCCAGAAGATGCAGTTCTCTGGTTTAACAAATACCATCATGTCAGTTTCACAAGGAAATGCTGCAGTGAGAAGGACAAGGAGCCTTTATCTATAAGTCAAATAGAAAGAAATCAAGTTCCACTTGCATGATCATAATATCCAGACTACACGTCATTGATCATGAATTCAACATGCTTAAAGATTTCTCTTCATTATGTATCATAATCGAGAATAAAACCGTTTGATTTTTAAAAAAAAAGTCAAACAAAATAGAGTAAGGATCCTTTAACCAGGAACTCAACCAGAAAGAGGAGAAAAAGAATTACTTAACAGCATATTGTGATTAATAAGAACATCCCTAATCCAGAGCTGACTATGCTCCACAAATGCATAACCCAGTAATTTGAAGTTTAACAGGACAACAGAAATAAATAAGTAATATTTACATGACCTGTGCTCGTAAGATTCTTCCAGCATCTTTCTTGGCATGCCGTACATCTTCGTATGAAATATCTCTTGAGGTGTCACTTAGGGGACTTCCAATGCCTCTCTGAAAGTTGGGACTCTGTGCTGCAGACCTGAACGGATCACCTCCACTAGACACAGAGTAATCTGAAGCTCTGGGATTAGATCCTTCATTAACAAACCTATCATCATACATATGATCACTTAAACGACTAGGACTCAAGAAACTTGACACCTTTCCTTCGTAAAGTCCCCGATCTGATCCTGGCTTTCTAGAGAGTGCCGGTGCATGTTTCCCATAGCGACGTTCTTCATACTGAAAGTCATATGGTGGACTTTGAGAATAGGAATGATAAGAACTTGCTCTTCTCATATCATCGTCGTGGTTTCTCAAGTTCTGACAACTCAATGCATATTGGACATATTAGTCTGGAGCCAGTGCTGATTTGGATATTATGTTAAATCATAGCTAGAAGTTTCAAGAAACATTCTAGTCTAAAGTACTGCATAGACAAAATATTACTCCAGATATAGTACCTGAGTATCTCTAGGAGGTCTATCGGAGGACTGAGCCGCAGCATATCTTTTATCAACATAGACAGCCTTTATAAATTCCCTCACTTTATCAACATTGCTGATGAGAAAAGAAAGTTAGTATTTTGTATCTGGAAGTTGTAAATTCACCAGGAACCTAATAATCTACTAAGAGTAACTAGATTATCTTGTACCTGTTATTAGGAAGCCACTGACTTTGTGGGTCCCAACTTTTTAAATATATCTCTCTGGCCCGCTGAAAAAGTAAACACAGGACAAGAGAATCTTAACTTCAAAGTGAAGAAGAACAAGCAATTATTTTACCTGATTTTTTGACCCGGTAAACAGTACAATATTTTCACCTGATTACCACCCTTTTGAAGAGCTTCCACTTCTGGGGAAGTAAACTTAGACATGGAAACTGACTTCACACGGTGAGTAAACTCACGACTGCAAGACGAACAAGATGAAACATTTAACTTTCACATCCTGATGTATGGGACTTCAAGCTTAGGAACATAATAGAAAACATCACAAACAGACATGAAAGAAAATTAAAATATTATTTACCACTGTTTTTATTTGGACGATGCTTAGACAATGAATTTAGATGAACATCCCTAACCTGTTGCACCCTCAAATGATAGTTAAAAATTAACGCAAGCATGGACTTTTTTTTTTTTTTGGGACTAATAAGAAAAAGGATGGACATTTTCATATCATAAAATGCCTAAATAATTTTTCAGGACATTAGTCCAATAGATTTCAGACAGATTGACTCCTGAAGCAGCTAAACTTAACAACTTAGCTGCACACATAACAGGTAAAATTTTGGCCAATGCATTTTAAAATTAGCTACTTTTAAGCGCTGTAGTTAAAATTCTGAACAGAAGAACCCTCTTGAATACCCCAGCAGCTTTCCCTACTTTAGTTATGGACTAGGCTGAAAGTATGGAAATTGTACAGTATTGACATAAAGAGGAGCAAGACCCACCCACCCACCTGAAAATCAATCCTTCCTCATAGTCATAGCTCAAACCAAGTTCTGTATGCATATTTTACAACTAAAGATGTAAAGATCATGCAAAATGGCAACACTTACTGTATTCCACTGCATGTCATGCAGACAAAGGTCCAAAAGTTTGTACACACATACTGGGGACCCTGCACATCGTAATACATGCAATGATTGATTAATTCAAAATGAAAATTGGTCAAAATGATTGCTAAACTAGAAAACAAAGAATAACCAGATTCGTGACATTAGCTTTTCTACTGTTCATCTCAAGAAACTACTACTCAGATCCTCTTCTCCAGTAACTATAGACAATAAGTTTGTTCCAAATTTTTGCCACTTCAGAATACCAAGAAGGCATTATTTATCCTCAATTTCACCCTTACTACCTCAAGAAGGCATATACTCATTGATTACTCAGTTAAGAAAGAGATAAGAGTCAAGTACCCCTAATAACTAATGTTATCACTTACCAAATGGTTTTTTTACTGATGAAGTAGTTAGTTTCCTTGATGGCATCAACAAGATGCAGTGAGTACGAAGGGAATGTATTAGCTCCTGTTATCAAATGGTTTTCTTAATGGGTGTGCTAAAACCTCTAAAGCTAGATAAAAATGGCCTAAGGAGTAATTTGATCCAGCTTCTTGTTTTAAATTATAGTGGTCATTTCCTTATGTAAACGAAAATATGAAGCACACAAAAATAATTGCAAGAGCCTAACAGCAATGATGCATATGTACAGTCCAACGGGAAATTGGCAAGAGAGCAATATATGCATATCAGTCATACTTCTCATCCCGAAATCAGTTAGGTTGACTTGATTACATGAGCCCCGTATACATAATACTTTATTCTGGTCCATTCATTCTGCTAGTAAAAAATCATCTTTTAGGACAAATTAAAGGTCCTAGAAACTTAAGATTCTCTTAACACTTTGATCTAACCTATTCACTTCCGGTTCATTCTGGTACCAAAAGTTGTCCTTCTAAGACAAAGTAGAGGTCCCAAAACTAGAGATTTTCTTAATGTCACATTATCCTACCCCATCCAATACTCAAAATTGTCAGGCCCTATCCACGACTATTTCATTCAATACTTAAACCTCATGTTTCAACACAAAGAAGGGGTTCTCTTAAATACCACACTTAGCCTTACCAATACAAAAGTTTGTATTTTTACCTTATTCATATCCATCTCATTCTAACAAATGTATTTTCAGACAAATTAAGGGTTCCCTAGTTCTTTAAAAACAATTCTATAACAGAATGATTAACTCTTACACAGAAAAAACAAAACAAAACAAAACAGGAAAAATCAAATTAAAGTTGGAAATAATTGAGAAATGAATGGAATAAGAGACCAAGCTATTGCAGTTGATGCATTTTCGATTGGGCGGGAGCTTGAGAAGCCCTCTTATTATCTTCTCGTTCCTCTCTTCTTCTCTCCTGCTATTCATGCTTCTAGGTTTCGTTTCCCCAATAAGAAAAAATGAATTCCCCCAACAACTTTTTCGGGAAATTGATTGAAAAAACCTAGGGTTTTAGGTATGGATTTTGAATTTTGTGAACGAGGAATGAAGAGAGAGGCATGAAGCAGCTCTCTCTCTCTCCGCCTTCAGATTTCAACTTGAGATTTTATTTATTTTTTTCACTACTGGTGTACATTCAAATTGCTAATCATTTCTTTTAAAAGTTTTTGTCACCATAAGAATAATTGGATTACTACTTTGTCCCCATCTACTATTTATTATTTTCTGTCTTCAAAAAATATATTTAATTTTATATTTAAAATTATAAAAATATTTTTAAATTCATGATAATAAAATTCAAAAGCCCTTTTTTTTTTTTTTAAGTCGTTGTCTAGTGAAAATCAAAATCGGAAGGGGATAGAATAATTGTTTTTTAAAGGAAAAATAGCGTAACTAGGTAAATATATAATATGTATTTACATTATACAACCATAGAATGAAAAAAAAAATTATAGTTATAGTTAGGATTTTGTTGCAATTTTCTCTCTCCTCTCTCTCTCTCCAATTTATTGTCAGATATACAATTACATATGTATATCAGTTGCATATATACAATTATTTTGACAGATATACATAGTCAATTTGACAGATATACATATATAATTTGCCTCTCTCCACTCTTTGCCCTCTCTCTCTCGCCTCTCTCCTCCCTCTCTCGATCTCGCTCGCCTCTCTCCCAATCTCGCTTGCAAGATATACAAATACATATGTATATTAGTTACACATATACATATATAATTTGACAAATATACATATACAATTCGTCTCTCTCCTCTCTCTCTATCTCACCCACCTCCCTCTTCCTCTCCCAATCTCGCTTGCAAGATATACAAATACATATGTATATTAGTTACACATATACACATACAATTTGCCTCTTTCCACTCTCTACTCTCTTTCGCTCTCCTCTCTCCTCCTCTCCTATTCTCGCTCGCAAGATATACAAATACATATTATATTAGTTACACATACACATATACAATTTGACAAATATACATATACAATTCGCCTCTTTCCTCCCTCTCTCAATCTCGCTCGTCTCTCTCCTCCCATTCAGGTCATATAGCCGAGATTATGTCATGTAATTATGTAAAATATAGCTATTTGACCATATGAAGTTTCAAGCCTAAACTATTTATGAAAATTCTCCATTTTTTTTAAAGTAATTGATGAAAAAGGTTTATTTACTTTTTAGCAGCTTGAATGGATAATAATGTGTAAGAAAGGCTTACAAAAGTAAAGTGAAATGGCCCAACAAGATGTGTGAGGGAGAAAAGGCCAAAATGGCTTTGAAAGGTCTGATATTTAACTTTTAGCCAGTTTTTTGCCGTATTTGAAATGTAGTTTTAAAAACTAACCTATCACACATATTCTTCATTTGAAAGAGATAGAGATCCACCTTCAAACTTTAGTGCATGGAGTATAATAAATTACTCAAATCTTTTGCTACTTGAGAAATTATTTCATGATTCCAGGAATAAAAATGATTTTAACAACTTCAAAGTAAGTTGTATTTAGTTATAAATATTGTCTGGACAGCTCATGACAAAGAGCTGTATATTAAATTAAAATGGTGTACTTTATACCCCACTACTGGTCCATGTTTCTCCTCCTTAAATGCAGATTTGTTGCAATGCATTATCTCAAGAGGTATGGTCCAAAATAAATGCATAAAGTGTACAAATTAAATTATGTTAGCTTATTTTACGAGTCTTTAATGTTCCTACTAGATATTTGTTAAACATTTAACGAACTAATTTACGATCAATAAGTTTTTCAAAAGTAAACCTACGCGACTAATGCTTCAAAAAGTGAAACTCTTGATTATAGGAGTCACGCAACATGCATTCTAAACATTTTATTTTCCTTGATCATGAATTCGTATTTTGATTTAAAATATACGTAAATAATAAAAAAAGTGTGAATCAATGGCTAAGTCTACATATGCCTTTTCAAAGCATGAATCTCACATTTCTTCGAAATCATAATCTAAAATAACTAAAAGAACCATGTATAATAAATTTTGAGTACACGAAACATTATACTATTATAGTAGTATACCTAATATTACTTTTCTCCATCGAGTCACTTTCCCCAATATATATTTAGAAAAAAGCTTAAATATGACAATAAATAATTTGGTCGTTTTATGTGCTACCATGGCAAGTGTCATTTTTGTATGTTCTTTAATTTCGACTAGGTGGGGCATATATATAATTTTATATATCTGTGTGTTGTAAATGCCCCATTTGCAACTTAATAAATAACTTTTTTTTTCATCCGATGTTCGGTGCCTACATTGGATCCCGACTATATTCAGATTCGTGTCGCGTAAAGTCCCATTTTAGAGAAACACTCTACCAATGATTTTTTCACTCCTAAGACTTAAATCCGAGAACTCTGGTTAAGGAAAAAACAACACCATGATCCGCCGCTGCAAGTAACTTAATAAATACTTTATATAATATAATGTCTGGGTCGCCATCACTAATATATATTTTTATATGGCAATATTGAGTGAAAGAGCCAGAGGGTGATTCATACCAAGAAGTTTTAACTAGGCATTATATTAAATACCAAAAAAAATAAAAAAATATTGAGGAAAAGTACTATTTTATTTTAGATTAATTACTTTTACTTAATATCTAAAAGTGAAATATTAATGATTACTTTCTTACAGTAATATATTATTATAGGACACGTTTAATCAAGATAAATTTGGTAATCCTTTGGTTAATTCAACATTGGGCTAAACGACGTAAGGTTGTTGATAAATATTAAATTCCATTTGAAAAGATAGGAGACTGAGACAAACAGTACTTCAATAATTGGATTGTGATGAAAAAATGATAATGGAATATATTATTGAAATAAAATTTTGGCTTTTTTGGAAAGCAAAGTTGGAAGCTAAACTTCTTTGAATAAATAATTTAATTTTCAAGAAATATGGACCGTAGTGAATAACGTAAAACTTATTATAATTGTTTCACATAATAATAATTAATATGTTTCACAAGAAATCTTTTTAAAAAAATAAATATTGTCGGTCAGTACATAGTGACGATGTTATATATATTATCTAAGATTTTTATTCTCTCTCATTATTATTATTTTGCGCACATCGATGGAGACATTATTTGCAGTATATATAATATGCCACAAAATGATTTTAGTACTATTCCTTAGAGCTCGTGTGAAGTGATAACTTATTCATGTATTATTTTTTATATAAATTATTATATAACGTTTGATTGTTAGTTAAGAAGTAAATTATTCATGTATAAATTAATACGATATTTGATTTACAATTTAGAAATTCATATAACTATCTACATGCATGAATAAGCTATGTTTAATTTATGTGGATAGAAAATGAAGCAATGGATATACACATTTCACGAATATCTCTACATGATTATCACATAAATTGAGAAAAAGAAGTTGTTAATACTATACTTGTTGTTCCTAAACATTTATCAATTAAAAGAAAATTAATTATGAATAGAGATAGTATATATGTTTTTTTCGTTTTCACTATCCAATATATAGTCTGACTAAATTTGAATTTATAAAAGTGACTCGTGTATATATGTGCAACGTAAAACAGGGAAAAAGAATAGCTATATGTGTTGCATGAAATAAAATAAAATGTATTATTGGAAGCCGCCCAACAACCACGATTTATGATTCATTAATTAATTCTTGCTCGACAGACGATATATATGGCTGGGGTTGCAGAAATTAGTAATGAGGTAGAATAAAACTTGATCAATTACATATTACAAAGAAATGGGTGATTATGAGGCATTGTTAGAGAATTGCGAAGAAGATTGTCCAGGTTGCAAAGTTGAGGAGTTAAAGCGTTACAACACCGGCGTCCCTGTTAAACATGTCCTATTCATTTCCGCCGTCACTTTATGCGCAGGTATGGATAAATAAATTCTTCCTTAATTCCAAATATATATATATATTCGTCTCACAATTTCGTTTTTTTTTGCAGCTTTGCCAATATCATCTCTATTCCCTTTCGTCTATTTTATGGTACGCACGCTTTCATTTGATGATATCATCTCTGCTAGTATGTTTACTCAATTTAAGTTTCTTGATCTACAGGTACGAGATTTTCACATTGCAGAAAGGGAGGAAGATGTTAGTTATTATGCCGGATATTTAGGTCAGTATTAATGCTACTGATTAATTTCACTGTTTTCTTTTCTTACATGTCTGTCTACCATTTCTTGAAGGTTCTTCTTTCATGTTGGGAAGAGCTTTGACCTCTATTCTTTGGGGAATAATTGCTGATCGTTATGGTCGAAAGCCAGTGGTTGTCATTGGCACAATTACAGTGTTAGTAGTGCTCGTTAACCACTGTCCGATTTTGGTTTTAATAAAAAAATTCAGCTATGATTCAATTGTGTGATTTCATTCAAGTTTGTTTTTAGTTTCTTATATGAGAAATCAACTGCAGGGTTATATTCAATGCACTGTTTGGCCTTAGCACCAATTATTGGATGGCTATAGTTACAAGGTTCCTTATAGGCAGTTTGTGTGGAATAATTGGCACAATGCGGGTATGTCTTTACTGTTACTTTATGTAGAATTTCATGTGAGCTATAAGCATTCTATTTTTCAGGATTATTCACATTGTGATTTGCATTCTACAGGCCTTTTGAACTACTTCAGTTTTTACTGGATGCATTCAACCTTTTTAGTTGTTCAATACCTTAACAATTGTTCTTTGATTTCAATATCTCCAGGCTTATGCTTCTGAAATTTGCCGAAAAGAGTACCATGCTTTGGGAATATCTGCTGTCAGTTGCTTATCTCCTTCCCATCTCTCTTTTCCATTTAAACAGCTTTGTTGCATAGCTCTGATATCCTACACCATAAAGTTTCTTAAACATCTTATTTAATTAGGTAAGCACGTCATGGGGGATAGGCTTGGTGATTGGTCCTGCTATTGGAGGGTATCTTGCACAGGTACAGTACTTCCCACAGTGGAATGGAATTGTCAGTGTTAACTTTTACTGTAGTGATGAGTAAGAACTATCTCTCTTGAAAGAAGTGTTGCGTCTGACTTGATTCATATACGGCATTGGACTAAAATTTGCTTAATATTTGGTGTTAGGTAAAAGAATTAGTTTTGGTCACGATTGAGAAAATATTGCATGATGAAGTTGCAGTAATACAATGCATACTTGCATAATGTCTTTTCATCAGCCAAAATGGAAGATGTGCTGAAGGAAATCCTAAGAGGTTCTATCATTGCACTTGTGCAACGCTCACATGGTGACACAATTGAATACTCCACCAGATATTGTAATACCTTTGCTTATAGTTAGGAAAGCATCCAGGAACAATTTTCATCCCATCCATGATAACTGGCAACTTCGGCATAATAAACTTACTGTAAAAACAGTGCATCATTTGGTTAACGTCTCTTCATGACCTGAACCTGAAAAAAGCCCTGAATATGGGTCTTTCTTTGTGTCAAAACTCAAAACCTGCGAGCATAAGCTTCTAGAAGCTCTAGTTCCTGCCTTAACATCTACTTAAAAGAGTTTTTGTAATTATTATGAGTACAATTAAGTGACTAACAATTCTTGCGTCACTTATGTTGTTTCTAGCCTGCAGAAAAATATCCCAGCATATTTACCAAGGAATCCTTATTTGGGAGGTAACCGACGTTCTTCCTGTTCTGTACATTTAACTACTCTTGACTTTCTATATTGAGAAGATTTTGATCTGGCTTTATCTGTTTTTCCTGGTAATTTTCATAGTATTTAAGAAGTTTATTTGTCTGCTTTCTACCTTGCAGATTCCCATATTTTTTACCTTGTCTATCGATATCACTCTTTGCATTAGCTGCAACAGTGATGTCCTTTTGGCTTCCGGTATGATTTCTAGTCCTATATATACTTATGTTCTCATTTTAAGTGCCATCTACGCTTTCTGCCATAAATATCTTTCCTGTTCACATTGTAGTCACTTATCTCATGATAATATTCCATAGCTAAGAACATATGTAATTCTTGAAAATGATCTGCTCTATTCCATAACATGAACTAAAGAATTTGACGTAGCTAATTCACTGTAAAACACACAGGACGAAATTTTTTAACTGAAACAGTTTCTGCAGTTTGACTACTTCTAACCCATTGCAGGAAACACTTCACAAGCACAACAAAATAAAGAAATATAAAAATAACTGTCAAGATGCTGTTGAGAAAACTCTAGATGAATCAAATGGTTTAAGTGTGTCTCAGAACATGAACCATTCTGAACACAAAGCCCCGAGTTCAACAATAAGCCTTCTGAAGAATTGGCCCTTAATGTCTTCTATTATTGTCTACTGTGTATTCCAGCTCCACGATATAGCCTATTTGGAGGTAATTCATCTTTTTTCCAAAAATCAATCTAATGGAAAAACTGGTAATCCGAGGAACCTTCTGGAGAATTGATCCTTAGCTTGAACAAACTTGTCAATTTATCTTACCGTCACATGCTTTTTCAGATATTTTCACTCTGGGCTGTTAGTCCAAGGACCCTTGGGGGTTTAAGTTTCACAACTTCTGATGTTGGACAAGTTCTTGCCATCACAGGTATAAAGACATAGCTCAAATCCCTGCAGGCCTTGGTTTGCCCAAATATTTTTGATCTGAAAATACTATTAATCTTTTACATGATCCACCAGGCCTTGGTTTGCTACTCTTTCAGCTACTTATTTATCCACTGGTGGAAAGGATTACTGGGACTGTCATGATTTCTCGAATTGGTGCTGTATGCCCCCACTAAACAACCATATCACTTATATAATGACCACTTTCTATTAAGTTACCTTTTCACTCTTAAGTTTAAACTGAACTTACTTATTTTTCAGGTTTTAAGCATACCATTGTTGGCAAGCTACCCATATATAGCTTTATTAACTGGGTTTGGCCTCTCCATAACTCTCAACTGTGCATCTATGTTAAAAAATATTCTCTCGGTAACAACTTTTTCCTTAGATCGAGTTCTTCAGATTCATGAAGTTATCGATTCATAAAAGCTCAATGCAGTGCTTCTGTGAATATCTATCTTTCCCTTTTTGAATTTCAAATGTTGTTACTCCCACTGTTGGTATGTATGCAGTATGATTCAAAAAATCAGTGGTGCATGATGAAGAGAAAGAGAAGACCTATTATTTTGCTTCATTCATTTTTGCAGCTCTTTCTCAAGTTTATGTTAAACTTTATGCTGTGTTATTAAATGTCTAAGTTTCTTAGTTGAATGTAAATGAGCTGTATCTTAATTTTCTGGTTTATGATATCGCCTATTTCCTATACATGATAATCATGAACAATATATTTTTCGTATTGCCACAAACACTTAGTCTTAGTTCTTTTCCGCCAGAAGTGAGGTTAATTTAGCACCAGAATTTCTGCTCATATCTATTCAACTAGCTTTGTTTTGACTTTTTCAGTTTTAGAATTAATCTCGAAGTTGGTTGTTTGATCTAAGTGGTTATTTTTCATGCTTGATCAGGTATCAATCACAACTGGCTTACTAATCATGCAGAATAGAGCTGTGGTAACTACCTTATGCCATAAGCATTTTTTTCTTATTATCCATATATTAGCGATCAGTAAAGTTCATGCATGAGTAAAATGTTTTAACTTCAGTCCCAGGAGCAAAGAGGGGCTGCAAATGGCATTTCAATGTCCTCAATGTCTCTTTTCAAGACAATTGGCCCAGCAGCCGGTGGCTCATTGTAAGCTGCTAATTTCTCTTTATCATATGCTGATCTTCAAGGTCATCTTTGTGCTTACCATGAGATTCTCTTGAATTAGCCCTTGTTTTGTTAAACAAACTTAGTAGCATATATATGTTGTATAAATGAATGTAATGACAGTTCTTCTGTGTTATTGATCTCTTTTAATACCAGTTTAGCTCTTATAGGTACTTCATGTTTGACCTGACTCGGTGCAGGGTCTAAGCTAACTTGGTATATTTGAAAATGCTAGGATGGCATAGTAATATAATCAGATGTCCATTTACAGTTCTAGTGAATGCGGTATTATGTCCATTGGAAATGTATATGATGTTTGTTTAACTCGAAAGTAAAGGTTTACTGTCTGCCAATCTAGACGTTTACACAAAATCATGTATCATGACACTCTTATGATCTGCAATTTATGCAGATTGTCCTGGTCACAACGGCGTCAAGATGCTGACATTCTTCCTGGTAATTTTATTAGATTCAAGCTTGTGACTTTGCTCACTACTTAAAATTCAAGTGCCAAAACATTTAATTTACAAGAAGCATCAATTTCTGATGGCCTACTTTGATGCACTTCACTACAAAAGTTAAGCCCAATAAACTAAACAAAGGCAATGTGATGTTGTAATACAGGTGATCAGTTGGTTTTCTTTGTTCTCAACGTCATTGAGTTGCTCGGCCTACTTCTGACCTTCAGACCCTTTCTAAAAGAACCTGAAGAAAGTGATATTCCTAAATCAAAACAGGGTTCTTTGGACCAAGAAAATGTAATACAAGAGAGGCTCTTGTTAACAGAATTATCCTGAAGTACCAAAATTACAAGTTCAGGTGCAAGACTTTTAAGATATATAGCATATCATCTTTAAAGAGTTGAACTAAAGCTAGTGAACAAATTCTCTCAGGACATTTGATTGTAAACCTTGATATCCAACCATATTACAGATTTATGTATGTAATGAGAGGGAAAGATGGAGTTTTTAGGTGTATCTTCTTAGAAAATAAATGAATGTTTTGAGCCTTATGAAGTATGTGCAAGTTGAGTCATAGAATACACAAGTAGATTTGACATTTGTGGAAATGTCAGACAACTTTGAAGTATTATTCAGCTTCATGTTTGATTGTTTGTATTACGATAATAATTATTGCTATTTGTAGAGTCACATATTTTTTTCTTTGCCAATTGAGTATATAAACATTTTAAAATTAGTTTAAACACAAAAATTTGTGAAGTATAATACTGTATATGTGATCTCTATGGATGTAAATTTTTCTAAAACATAAGAAATTAATGTGTAAATTTTCTTATAATAAAAAGGAATATTGACATTTGCTAGTATAATAATAACACAAATCAAAGCCAAAAAAGGATTCATATATATATATATATACTAGGTAATTAGTCCGCGCTTTGCGCGATCATAAGTAATTTAATTACGTTTATATATCTTAATATTAAAATTAATAAAATACTCTAAAGTTATTAAGTTCTTTCT
>JBCEWC010000791.1:0-49342 GCA_038996855.1 Solanum aculeatissimum | reverse complement strand
CTCTATTTTCTTCTGTTAAAAATGAGGAGCTGAAGAGCTCCTTTTATAGGGGAAAAATTGCTTCCATTGATGTCACTGGTGACATCAATGCCATACCAATTCAAAATTGGTAGGCTAAGATAATTGCAGCAAATTTGTTAACAATTGCTTTGCAGCAATTGTTGACTTTTTAGAAAAGGGGCTGGACCCCACAGTAAGCAATGTCCTAAGGGGTCATTTGGTACAAAAATGGATAATGCAGGGATTATTTTTTATCTCGTGTTTGGTTTAAAATTCTATAAAAAATTTCTTTTCAATTATACCCTTGAACTATTATGAGATTTTCTGTTTCATGTAATTGAATGAAGGTACATAATTGTTAGACAATATTATTTCTAATAAAAACAATACATCAAGACCATATTTATTACAATTTAAAATTTGAATACGAAGTGATTAACAAATGAATTCACTGAAGAAAATCTCAAGTCGGAAACAAAAGAAGTTCTTTTAAGTACTATTTCGTTTCATCATTAGAGATGATGCTGATTAAATCGTTCAAAATATTCCTAATTAAGCTCAATTTTCTTGGTGTCATTCCAATGTTCTTTCTCTAGTCTCTTTCTCCCGACAAAACTATTTTTGCAAACTAATTCTTTGATCCTGATACTATCATTAATGTTATTTCTATATACAATACAAGATACTACTCCATGTCCCTTGTTAGAAAAGCAAATAGTTGGAGGCTAATAGTGAAGATGTTTCCAGTAATCAATCTTATACGGCTACACCTTCTCTACTGCTAAAGAAGTGAAAAGCCCGCCAAAGAAAAATGAGAGGCGCCAAAGAGCAAAATGTGTTTCCTTACCATTTATAAAGTCTTGTATAAAGAAATTAAGGGGCAGTTTAGTCATTTTGTTACTTCATCCAAGTATTATTAAACCTGAGATTAGTAATCCCTAGATATACTAGGAATTAGATAAGACCACATGTGGTATATTAAGTTATCCATGTATTAGATGTACTTGAGTTGAACTACGCAACCAAACATTATATTGTGTGGACTAAATTTTAATCTAGGGATTATTTTAATTAATACATCCTACCAAACAACTCCTAAATATCTTCAAAACAACGTTAAATAGAGCGTGAAAAGTAATTAAAATTCTTCTCCATGTGTGTTTGGAGAGAATTAATGAGTACAATTTCATTATAAAAAATTGATAACCGAAGCTTTTAAGTGTGCTTTAATGACGAGAGAATTAAATACTTTTCTTTAATATTTTGTAAAAATTTAAGATAGTAATTTAGACATTTTATGTCTTTAAAATGAATAAAAAGCTCAAAAAAACCAGAAAAAAGAAAAATGGAAAAAATGGCTTCCTTACATTCAGCTTTATAGATATATATAGATAATCTTTGAAAAATATATTTAGTATGTTTGACACCTATTAATTAATATGAGTTACATAATAAATTCACTATATCAACTATTAGTTTTTTAATAAATGTGTGACAAGTAAATCCGAATTATCAACCATCCATTACACTCGGTTCTATGTTGTCCTAGAGAAACATGTCAAAAGATCTGGGGATTGACAAATAGTACTATTCCATCTAAAATTAATCTATGATATTTTTGTTTTACCCATTCTCTTAAAAACATTAATGTACATTTTTTTTCAAAAACTATGTTTCAAGACATAATCTTTTGATGAAGTCCTGTACAGAACTTTTCATGGCAAGTATACGTATTGGAGCTAAACAGGAGAAAGAAGAAGTAATGCGCCAAACATGATATTATCATTAAGATATGAGAAACCAGTACAAACATCTTACAATTTACCAGAGAACCATTTCAGCTTACTCCAATTAAAAAAAGGAGAAGCCAAGAACAAGGGAAGACTGGACTCTCGCTCAGGCTCACATACATACCAGAACTTCCACATAAACTATGTACAAGACCAGATATACTCAACAGTAGCCAGTAAATATTTGGCAGTAGTCTTATAATAAAACAAAAAAGCATAATATAGCTGTACAGATATCAACTCTTCAACATCATTTACCACAAACTTTATAATCATCTACCAGAAGTAGCATAGGCTTCTTTCTCTGTATCCCGTTTGGCCGTCTGTGAGCTAGTTGAGGTAATGGGCAGAGGAAGAGGAAGTGGTAGAGGGGGCTCTACATTTGGAGGAGTTGTGTCCTGAACTTCCTCTCGTGAGGAAACAAGGACCGGTTCTTCTGTTTTTGGAGTGTAATTAAAGGAGAGATCCTTGTTAGCTGCCAATGCGAGTAGTTCTTTCTCCTCGAGCCCTTTGGGTGGCCCAAGGGTGCAACGATCTGTACCATACTTTGCCAATGCATCTTTGAATTTTTTGATCTGTTCCATGGCATCCACACTGATATTAGACTACAGATAACAAATACAACAAGCCAATAATAGCATTGATGTTATAACATTCATAGAGATTGCAAATCACTGCTTAACGTTTCAAAGAAGCAAGCTTAATGATATCCAACAAGCAAAAGACTAGAATCTTGAAGACATCAAGGAGAAGATCTATCAATCGGAAGGGTGATTGTAGATAAAACTTGGAGACAGACCTAGAAAAGAAAAGTGAGATCCAATAACTTTGAGTGAATTCAAAGAAAGCATTGCCAGCTAACGGAATCCATCATCAACTTTCTTATAAAAAAAAAAACAATAAATTGCATAAAAAACTAACCGTGGCATTGGTACAGCTAAAGCTGCAAACACGACCTTCAGCTCCTCTATAGAAACGGAAAAATGGGAGAACGTGTACGTTAAGAGAGTAACACATGGACTTATGTTCCTCATAGTTCACCTGAAGAAACTGCACATCTGGATTCATCTCTGCCAGTTGACACAACTGTATTTTTACCAATTCGACCAAGAAAGTCAGTTCAAAACTAATAGAAATACAGTTCAAGGTACTACTCTAGATAACACACATACAACCAGCTAGAATTGGCGGCGAAGACCAAAAAAAGGAGTTTTTACCTTGGGATGAAGGGCTTTGCAGCCTCCACAGCCAGGGGAAAAGAAATCAACAACTATTAATTTATCCCCTGCACTGAGGAGAGAGTCAACAAGGTCTTGGGCACTGGTCACCTCCTTCATGTTAGGTTGAATACCTTTCTCCCACCATTTCTGTGCTTTCCTGATTCCGATAGTCATCTAGAAAACCAGTTGAGAAAATTCAATTTAATAAACAGAGCATAAAGTAGCTATTATCAATTTAATAAAGTAAGAATCAGCTGATGAACGAAATTTAATAGGACTCGTATCAGAGATATTCAACCCATCCCAAAACAAACAAACAAAGAAAAGAAAGGAACCTGAGCAGTGAGAGCTGCAACTTGGGGATTTCTTCGGTTGAACTTGAGTACGCCGACCAATCTACGACCACATAAATCGGTTCTTGGCAAACAGGAAGATGAAATCTTCAGTGAAGGAAGGCAAGAAAGATTGACCGATCTAGAGATCTTAATTTCACCAGTATGAAAAGACGAAGGAAACATAAAACCTTTGCTCATCAATTTAGTCATGGCTTTCCGATCTCAAATCATAAAGCAAACACCAGAAATCCTCCTAAGTTGTTTTCGAGATTCAAGTGTAAACGGGAGAAGTTGGGGAAAGAGCGAAACACACCGGGTCCCGAAGAACTGGAAAAACAATTTTGGGAATATTATTACTTGACTTTATCATAATCCAACGGCTAAAAAGAATTCGCTTTGATGATGATCTGTGGTCCACGTTCCAAATACATCCGGACCAGAAAAACACATATATTTGGATAATGGATAGAGTACGGTTTCGATTACGCCTCATCATTCCTATTTTCTTTTTACATGTCTATTTGATCATTAAATTTAGTCAGTTTAATTTTTTCAACATTTCAAAAACTCAACTTTCATCTATTTGCAAAGCTATTGGTGTAATTATTATCGTTCTTTCTCTGTCCATCTTTATTTAATCCCTATATTATTTTAGGATGTCTAATAATACTTGTCCAGTTTATGAAATCAAGAGATAATTTTACATTTAGTTTCTAATTTATCCTTGTCATTAATTATAGTTATTTCCTTATTACATTTTTAATACATTGTATTAATTATATTCAAAGGGTGATTTGGTAAAATTACCCCTACCATTTTCTACTTCTTAATCCTTGTGTCAAGTCAATAGGAGCCAAGTAAAATTGAACGGAGGAAATAATAATTAATTCGATACTCTAACTTGAAAAATAAAATGACAAAGTATTGACACAAGGATTAATAAACTGGCCCTTACAAAATTTTAAATTTGTTCTAAATAAAATGTAAGTTCAAACATGAACTCCAAATTCTAAAAAACTTCAAGAATTCAAATTTTGAAGTCTTGACATAAAAAAATATAAATTATAATACTTGTCATTTTATTTTTCAAGTTAGAGTATCGAATTAATTATTATTCCTTCCGTCCAACTTTACTTGGTTCTTATTGACTTGACACAAAAATTAAGAAGTAGTAAATGGTAGGGGTAATTTCACCAAATCACCCTTTGAATATAATTAATACAATGTATTGAAAAATGTAATAGGAAAATAACTATAATTAATGACAAGGTTAAATTAAGAACTAAGTGTAAAATTATCTCTTGGTTTAATAAATTGGACAAGTATTGTTGGACATCCTAAAATAGTATAGGGGTCAAATAAAGATGGACGGAGGGAGTATCATATATGTTTTTCAGAAAGATCATTATTTTGACTAATATTAGAATTTGTAAATAGGAATTAAGGCTGATTAACTAATATTATAAAAATAATTGATTTATATTTTTTAAATTAGTATATTTTAATTAAATTAATCATAAAAGCTAAAAGTACAATATCTGTATGAACATCATGAAATATACGTTTGTAAGAAATGTTCATATTATAAATATATATAATATCATAAATTTATTAAAATATTTGGTAAAGATAATCTATCAAGTTTAAAAAATAATTAGCTTGTAACATGAAATATCAATTTAATATTACTAAAAAAATGAAACTAAAACATAACATAAGTTCTTAATTCAAAACAAAAAATTTAACATAATACTCTTATGTCAAATTTCAACATAACATTTATGAATATATTTAAAAAATAACATAAGTCTATAAAAATTCTACGTTAATTTAAAATTTAGAATGCTAATAAAATTATGCAAGTGGAAAAATAGAATAGAATAAAGATAATTAACTGAAGAAGTAAAAGATTGAGAATGAGCAGAAAATGATATAAAAATTAAAAGTATATTTTTAATAAATATTAAAATAATAATAAATTAACACAAAAAATAGAATTTTTTTTAAAAAAAGTTTCATATAATTACATGATGTGATTAACACTCAATTTTTTACCTTCTTTTGGAAATTGAGGAGTGTAATTACTCTCCTTCAATTACACCCGATTCCTCTCTTATCAAGTAATTAGTTGGTCTACCAAACAAGTCAAATAATATAATTACATTCGATTACATTAAATCTCAATTCCATTATGACTTTCTAAACTGGCCTTTACAAATTTTAAATTTGTTCCAAATAAAATGTATATTCAAACACAAACATCAAATTCTAAAAAAATTCAAGAATTCAAATTTTGAAGTTTTGACATAAAGAATTATTAATTATAATATCTTGTCATATATTATCATATATGTTTTCCAGAAAAATCATTCTTTTTACTAATATTAGAATTTGTAAAGAGGAATTAAGGCCGATTAAATTCATTATCTTTGTCTAAAAGTCAAAATCGTGATTTCATACAAATAACAATTATATAAAAGGAAAATGATAGTACAAGTAGGGGTGGGGTTATGGCCTCTGATATGAAGGATACTGAATGGAGGAGAACGAGCAAATAATGTAAAGTTTCTTGAAATTTTTTGATGCCTTACCTTCTCTGTAGATCCGCCTTTCAAAGCTCCAAAATTTGTATTCAAATCATCTCAATGTGAAACGATAACATATTTGGGAACTGAAAAAGTCATTTCATAGTGCATGCTTACGTTCTGATGTCTCACTTGAAGCTCATTGGAGCAGGTGAGCATGCGGTATAAGACTGATTATTGGACTTCTGAAGGTTATTATGATTGCTTCCAATTGTAAGGCAGTGTTTCCAGTGTGAGGCTTCTTTCAAATGTCCAGTGCCAACACTCTATGGGTAGACATTCAAGGAATTTGTAATATCCCAAAAGTTGAAAAGTTGAAATAAGGAGAAAGTACAAAAAAACTGATTTTGGTGCTGAGTATACGAGCCACATTTATAAATCGTAGTTGTATCTATGATCGTAGATGGGTGTTGTAGATGAGGTTTGAAAGTTAAATTTTTTTTGGAGAATAGTTAGATTCTACGAGGAAGTTTTACGTTTCATAGAAAGATTTATGAGTCGTAGATGACCCTCGTAGATAAGATACTGAAGTTTAATTTTGGGGGTCCAATAGGATGGACCAAGTACGGAGATAGTGGTTGATTCTAGGGGCCATAGAAGCGGTTGATTTTGGGGGTTCGTAATTTTAATGTCGTAGATGATATTAAAATTACTTCATGAATCAAGCTAGGTCCTAGATGTCACACGACGATTGAAACTCCGAAGCACCTGAACCAAGCCATCTTAGCATATCATACATGAGCATACATAAGGTAGATAAAACAAATAAATAAGAAAGTGAAGCAGAATTAAAGTCTCAACTAAACCACAAGAAGAAACAACTTTAGTCCAAAGTATAAAGGCAACATAGCCTCCAATACATCCAACATGCTTTTATTAGTCTTAGATAGGGGCTTAGGATATATTCCTAGTTCACTCTCAAACAAAAGAAAGAATTAATCTCAAAGTAATGATAGCAAAATTAACATGATAAATTTACCCTCGAAACATGAGGACTCACCATTCGATCTCCAAAAACAAATTCGAGCTAACAATGAGTAGAGTGGGAAGGAATGTATGATCCTACATTACAACACAATGTTGACAAGAAAAGTATGTGTTAGTACTTTGAATGTGCTAAGTATGTATGTAACATGTTATACATGTGTAAATATGAGATATTATGGTACATGAGTCATGAGATGCAAGACCAATAATGAATTAATACATGGGAAACAAGCATAGGTAACATATAGCCAATGCATCAAATTACATAAAAAATCGAAAGTAAACTTAATCATTTTGTGGGATATCAGCCTTAACCAACAATAAGACTATGCGAGCTATAATATGGAATCTGATGTAACTCCCATATTGAGAAGAGAGAGGCTAATTTTCCAAAGATAGACTCCATTATGGTGCAATCAATGATCAATGAGCTATGTGTGGATCCATTAGCCAAGCCAATAAGATAACCTGTGAGGGCACATAGCTTTGGATAAGAGGTTGCTGCTAGGATTTCCTTTGAAAGCAAACCTTCCACTTCTGAACTGAATCCCATCTCAAGGCCTCTTGGTGCTAAGTCAAATTTCAATGAAATAGAAAATCACAAATCAATGAAACATATTATAAACTTGAAATCCTTAAGTCATCATCATAAATAGAGTAGCTCATTTAAAATATTGGTGCATGATTCAAGCAATATGAGAATTATCCTTATCACACCTTGAATCCATGATTAGGTGAGAAATTATTTAACCATCTTTCATTCATTATTTAAGAATTTTCATAATCATAATTAAATATTTTTATGCAACTTGAATGAAATCCTTTTTCATTTATGATCATAGTTCATAGTAAGATTAGAGTAACTTGTATGAGTTCATATCAAATCATCTTTAAAATTTGCAATTCAATGAACTCATGCATAATCATGAAGAACAATCTCAATTGAAATCATAATTAAAGGACCCCACAGTAAAATTCATGAACCCTAGATAACAATGTAGAGAGTTTACTTGTAAATCATCAAAATCATGCAATTGACATCAATTAATGTGTTAATAGATCAATAATCATAATATAAAATATAATTCATGCAATTGAATGAAAATCCTTAAAAACCCATAAGTTTCATACTTGGAATTTAATTGAGAAGGTAGAGAATCATTTGGACTCCATGAGTGAAAGAGATCCATGGATGAATACTCACATATTGTGGTGCTTTTTCAATCCCTTGCTTTGTTTCTTGACTAAAATGTCTCATCAGATCAATGTCTCCAATAACATGCTTTTACTTCTTTCAATGATGGACACCAACCCTTGTGTTAAAGGAGCATTCGGTGGAACCGGTTAACTACACTTGCTTCTGGATAGATATGTGGGACAAAATTCCACTGCACCCCTCAAAAGGTCTCTTTCGGCGCCTCCACACCTCTTCTTATTTCACAAGCTCCATTGTGGCTTCAACCTGCTTCTTATGCCTCATGATTTTTTTTAGAGAAAATTTGAAAATTGATGAAGGAATTTGAGGAGATCCCTAGTTTAACTTTCCTAGAGCTTGAGAGAAGATGATCCTTAGAAGTTTAGAATTTACGTGAATGATTTAGAATATGGTGGGTTTCAATGAATAAAAGCAATTACGGGATAGAAATAGGGCTAAAATGATTTAGTTTTGAGGTTAGGAGTGGACCAAAATACTCCTAATTAAAAATTTATTGAACGAGAACTATGGATATAGTCTACGAGTCGTAGACCCATATATGGCCCGTACAGTACCTTTGGTAGAAACTAGCCTACAAATTACCTCGCAGGATCTCATCTACAGAGCACTTCTATGGTCCGTCCTATTTTTATGGCCCATAGAACACCTTCATAAATGGGGTCCTGTTTCCCTCTAATAACTAGATTAAATGAAGACCAAGGATCACGATTCATAAACCATTCGATGACCTATAAAACCCCTTTGTAGAATCTGCTAAAAAATTTCAAAATTTACCCAAGTGTTGGGGTATTCTATGAGCTCCAACCACAACCCATAAATCAATATATGACCCGTCTTGTTGGGTCATACAAAAAGTTTTGCAATCTATCATTTTACCAACCTTCTTGATCAATGTATGACTCCTTTCTATGGGTCATATTTATATTTATGATCTGTACTAGCCTCTCGTGATTTCATCAAATTTCAAAAAAAATTCTATGTGATAGAGGTCCTCTATGAGCCCTATTTATGATTCATACAATTGTCTATGGCTCATAATTTGGGCTCGTAGTTAGTGCACCAACACTAATTCTTGAATTTTTCTCCTTGTTTCAACTTTACAACTTACGGAGTATTATAATTACCCTAATTTTTAATATGAATTATGATCATACACTATCAAGGAGTTCGTGCAAGTCTTATGGAAATGATGAATTATGATTTATAGAGTCTTTTAAGAAAGAATGAATGATAATAAGAAGTTATTTATGGATTCAAGGTATGATAAGTACAATCTTCACATTGATTGAATCAAAATATTAAAGTTTTACTCATCTACTCATGAATTCAAGATATTGAGAAATACAATTCTCACATTGATCAAATCAAAGTTTGATAAGCTACTCCATGGTAATGAATTGATGATTTTGGATCGGTAATTAGACATTGCCTTTCCCCATGGTTTACTTAATGATTTGTTGTTACTATCCCATTGGGATTTGACTTAGAACTGAGAGGGCTTTAAAATTTTGGGAAGCTTAAGAAGTGACCCAAGGAAATCCTAGTATCAATCTCTAGTCCCAAACTAAGTGCCACCATAGGGACTAATTTAGGCATAGCTAGTGGATCTACATATAGCTTATGATAATTATGATGATGTCCTTAAGGATTCTACCTTGACAAGTAGTCTCACCTTTCTCCAGTGTATTGTTAACATAAAAAAATCTATGTTATCACTCACATGATCTTATTATCGATTATGGTTCATATCCCACACAATGTGTATGGATTCTATTTATTTATGATACTTAAAAGCTTTTATTATGACTATTTAATTGCATTGACCTTGCTCATGTTTTACTTTCATGCTATAAAGAAATTTCTTATCATATTCATTTAACTTGGTCAATTGCGCAACATAACATTTATTTCATTACATTGCTCACATACTTAGTACCTTATATATACTAATGAATATTTCTTTTGCCTACATTGTATTATAATGTAGGGTATTGCGATCATTCTCACCCCGCCCATGGCCATACAGAGTTTTGAAGTTCACTTGACTTGATGAGTTCTCATGCTTTGGGGACAAACTAGTTAAAGATTTTCATTTTAGTTTGATTTCATTTATTGACTTTGGGTGAACTAGGGTTTGTCTAATGCCTTTTCTTGAGATATTAGAGGCATGTTAGACAAAGTTTGAGATATATTCTCATTTATTTGTGCTTGACTTGACTTTCCTACTATCTAGACTTTCATGGTTTGAGACTTATCTTCCTCATTCTTTATGTCATTGTTAATAATTATTATCTTATGTATGCAATGAATTCTAAGACGCTTGATTGGAGTACCTCAAGATTCTAATTGCCGTGTCACGTCTAAGACCTAACTTGGATCGTGACAAAATTTTTGCATTATATCAGGGATTATCTTCTCCTTCTCTCCTGATAGCTTATAAATGTTCCTTTGATTTTGACTTTTCCATGTGATGTGGTGTGGTTTTGTTCTTTTACTAGATTTGATTTTTCTCCAGACATACAAACCTCCACTTTTTGGATACCTTATGCAATAATTGAGGAAGTCCTTTGTATTGATTTTGAAACGTGAGGTGTGTCACAACCCAAGCTAGACCCTAGGTGTGCCACGATGATAAATACTTTTGAAGAGTCTCCAATCAAACTCCTTAGCATATCATGACCATACATAAGGTGAATAAAGAAACAATAAAGCGAAAGAACTAATAAGAAACTTAATATCATAGTATGGTAAGAAGAAGCAAGACAACATAGACTTCACACAATAGCCAACATGCGTCCAAATGATCTAGCATAGGTGGGGTTTTTATTACATTTCCTAGTTCACTCTTAACAAAAGGAAAAAGAAGATAAAATAGTCTCAAAGTACCAAAGAATGACAAAATAAAAATAAAAATAAATACTTGGCTCACCCTCAAATCATGAGGACTCACTACAAAATCTTCAATGTAGAGTAAAGCAATCCACGTGCGTGAAGAGTGGAGTGAGATTTCTCTCCTACATTATAAAATAATATAGAAAAAAAATATGTTAGTATGTTTGAATGTACTAAATATGTCGGCATTGCAAATAAACATAAATCATGTAGTGCAAATAACTGAGTAAATAGCCTGATAACATTGGTATTTACATGCATGAGTAAACAAGAGAATGGTCAATGCACAGGTAAATCATGTAACGAAAAGTACTATGAATAGTCAAGTAGACATAGTATAAAGAACCATACATATACATGTGGGATATATTCACAACTGACAATAAGACTATACGAGCTATTACATAAAATCTCAATGTCTACCCGTACATCAGAGAAAAGAGAGACTACCTGCCAATGTAGAACTCTGCCCCTCTTGGAATATGTGGATCCACTAGCAAAATCATATTGGTAAAAAAAAAAAATCCTACGATGGCACATAGTTGTAGGACTTAGAGATTGCTAATAGGTATTCCTCGGGTCGAGTCCCCACCTCAAAGTTCTCTCGATGTTAAGTCAAAATACCATGAAATACTTGTCATAAAATCATATTTATCATGAATTTATAAGTTTTTCATAAATTATAGTTCATAATTTTCATAAGCTTGTTATGCAGGAAAAATAATTTCATAAACTACAAATCCAAATCACAGAAACTTGTTCATAGAATAGCTTATTTTCATGCGATTAATGTAATATGGGTGTAGACCTTCCATCCTTACGAATCCTACCTAAATTAGGAGTAGCATTAGGGTCTTAGGTAACTTCTTTACATGAACTTGCTTGAAGACTTGAAATTTCATAATCATAACTTGTGACGAAAAATTGGGGGTAAAAGTATGGATTCATAATTTATTGACTTAAGATCATAAAATTGAGATAAATCCATGTATAATTATGTGAAATAACTTTAATTGAATCAAAATCGAAAGAACCCATTTAGAATCGCATGAACCCTAGATTAAACGTAAGAGAATTCACTTGTAGACCATCATGCAATTTATAACAATTCATGCATAATTAGGTAATTAAACAAGTATAAATCATAATTCATGTAACTGAATTGAGATCACACAAAATTCAAAAATACATACTTATAATTTGATAAAAAGGGAGGAATTCTTTGGTCTCTAAAAGTGAAAGGGACCCATGGATGATTACCCATATACCTTAGTGTAGAATCTAGAAGAAAATTGAAAAAAATTAGCCTTGGAACTTGGAAGAATTGATTTTGTCTTCAATAAAGCCTTGCTTGAAGAAGAAGAAAGTCTTGAGAGAATTTTCTAAAGGGAAGATTTTTGTTAATTGAGAATTAGATGAGAATGAAGGACTTAGGAGAGCTTAGGATAGTTAATAGAATAGAACTTAGTTCCCAAAGTCATCCAAATTCATTAATGAATAAGTTAGACAAGACCAAAATAACTCTAAAAAATTACCTAATGAAGTCACTTTCACAAGACCCCTAATTGGTCCATACAAGGTACCACAGACCGTATGACCTATCATGGACTTCCAAACCTCTTGGGGCTGGACCACGAGTGCCTTTCACGGCCCATCAAGGGCCTCATGAAGTGCACCTGGTGTTTGTAAAGCTATAATTCCTAGGAAAATATCCGTTAAACCTTATTTTCTCGACTTTTCAACTTATGGGATATTATAATATTTTCCCCTTACCTGAGAACTTTCATCCTTGAATGAAATAAAAACTAGCTTGAGTAGAATAAATATCTAACAATCCAGTATGAATGCAATAATGCAATGTAAACATCATTTTCATGAATTTTTCAAACCTTGTCAATGAACATCATTTAAAATCAATTTCTTGAGTATGCACACGTATGATATGTCATGAAAAAGTTTAAAAGTAGGAATTTAGAGGAATAGGTCATGAATAAATAAGTACCTTGGGTTGGAATGAAAAGAAATAGATAAGGATAACGTTCCATCATGTCCGCTTCCCCTTTCCTTGTAGAACTTTCAACTTGTTGATTCCTCCATAACATTTTGAGGGATGAAATTTTCTTAATTCTCAACTTTCAAACTTGTCAGTCCACAATTTCAATCAAAACCTCCTTATAGATCAAATTCTGTTCAACATCTACACTTTACAAAAGCACAATAGTTTTAGGATCACCAAAACATTTCCTCAATAATGACACATGGAATACCATATGAACGGAGGCTAACTCCAATGGCAAATTGAGTTCATAGGTCACCTTATCAATATGCCTTAGAATCTTATATGGGCTCACATATCAAGGACTAAGTTTCTCCTTTTTTGCCATAATGCATTACACTCTTCATGGGTAAAATTTTCAAGTAGACTCATTTATCGACATAAAATTCAACTTCTTACCTTCTTACATTCGAATAGGACTTTTGATGACTTTGGGCAGCCTTTAGCCTTTTCCTTATAAGTTTCACATTATCCATAGCATCACACACCAACTCAAGTTCTATCAAGGCTATTTCACCTACTTTAAATAATACCACTAGAGACCTACATATCCTCCCATATAAAACTTTTAAAGAAGCAATTTGGATGATTACATGATAGCTATTGTTGTATGCAAACTCAATCAATGGTAGGTGATCATCCCAATTACCCTTGAAGTCAAGCATACATGCCCTCAATGTAATAAATTATCTTAAGATAAGAAGTTCCATATCGACAAAAATACAAGAGAGATGCTGGGTATATAAGTAAACATGCCGCACCTACTAGTGACACATTTTAAAGCCATGCAGGCTTAGGCCCAAAGCCAATAATATCACTAGTGCGCTAGGTCATTGACTCATGCCCAAACTATACCTCCAAATTAAGGTATAAGTGGTTGCTGTTCAAATATAGAACCTAAAAATGATTAGGGTCGATCCTACAAGTAATAAGGTCTAGACCTGGAGTAATTATGAGCAGTTACGATGAATTAATCTACTTATCTCCTAGAAAGAGGGGTTTTTGGTAAAAAACAATAATTAAACCTAAACTACAATAATCAATCAAGTGCAAGTTTAGTGAAATCAGTGGGAGAAGTAACTAGGGTATTATGTTCCTAATGAATTCCTAACTCAGTTCAACTAGATAATCATAACCTTTTCTAGTGTGTCGCATGCACAACTAGTAAGTTATGTTCTCCTAACCCTTTGATCCAGGCACTAGGCAAATTTCACCTCGTGATTTGATCCATCCCTGAGGTGTTCCATTATTAACACTTACCTTTTGTCCTAATACAACCATTCCTTGATTCATTCAGGTTGATTAGACGAGAGGGATCACATCAAATTCTATTAATTATCCCTTATACCATTCATTATCCCCCTGATCCAGTAAGAATTAAGCAAGTTCTAATATTGACCACCTTTAAAAAGAATTCATAGCAAAGGAATAAATAATACATACATACACACTTTTCAAGGATTACGAATTATCCATGTTTTGCTTTATTAGTTCTTCATGGTTCCTACAACTCTAATTGTGGATTTAATTACTCATGTTCATTGTAGATGAGATAATCAAGTTATGAAATAACATAATTAAACACTTATAATGATAAATTGAAGAACAAGAAATGCAAAATCTTCACAAGAAATCATGATGTTATAACTCTAATGTAAAATCAAAAGTAATCTCCAATAATAACAAGTAATGAGTTCTAAATGTTCTAACTTGTCTCTCTTCTTCTCTGTCTAAAAATTAAAATCTAAAAATCCTATTTATAACAAGTAAAAACCAAATCCAAAATGAAATAGAAAAATTGAAATTGGGAAATCAGACAAATTAGGTTACTGGTCGTAGATGCAATTACAACCCATACCTGGCCGTCGTGTACTACACTTAACAAAAACTGCCTTCCATATATGAACTCCTCCTACAGGCCATCTTTTGACTTACGACGCCTAAGGGGTCTCGTCTGATAACTTTTCAAAAATTCTTCAAAACTATGATCCTCTAGGCATAATCTTCGTCACCTGACTTACGACTCGTAGGAGTCCTCGTTTGTTAACTATTAAACACTTAGTATATTTTTTGATCTTCAACAATGAACAAACATACGGGTTATCAAAGAATCTACGACTTGTCTGAATAATCGTAACCTCAACATTTGAAAATTATCCCTTTGCTGGATCTGACCCACAAAATCAACCTATGACCCGTGGAATAAACCATGACCCATAGAGGAACTCATAAATTCTCAAAAACTTGTAATCTGTGCAACTTGGCTTAAAATCATCGACATTCTTGAAATCCTGAAAAACAAACACAAAAACACATCAAACCTACTAAAATCACTTTGAGAACACACACAATTCCAAGTTTTAAGCATCAAAAGTGTTGTATTTTGGCAGCACATGAACACCCTCAACTTAAAATTATTGTTTGCCCTCAAGCGACAAACTCAATCTATATAAGTAAACACACATACCTCAATCTAATAACATATATCATCTCTCGATCAATCATATATATCAGTCAAACTCATTAGTGCATATCAGATAATTATCAAATAGATCCATGCAAATCAAGATACGATAGATGATATATGTTCAAATTCAATGCTCGGGACTGACAATAACACTCACACTCACAAAATATATTCAGACACCGTGTGCAATACCATAGGCTTGCCCCTATACTCATTATTATGACTTTCAACTACTTAGACTAGGATCACTATAGGACTTTCTTAACTTGTAATGCAAGCTCAGGGGGCTTTGGTATGACATTCTTGGAACATAGTGACTAATAACTCTCCTTGACACCACGTTATTTTACATTTTTCCCTACTAACACTGATATTTTTAACACAATGATCCCTTTTTCTCATTTCACACGCTTTTGGGTGCCTTACTCTAACTTTAAGCTCATTGCCTTTTTCTTCATAATTTCTTTCTTTTCAGCTCCTACTTTTGACATCTATTGATTATTTTCACACCCATTTCACATTTTACCCTTTTTCATTGTATTCCTACACTTCCTTTCCCATTTGATGTGATTTCTTTGCAACAACCACCCTCAACTTAGGCTTCTTGCCTGAGTTGAGGTGCACAATATCTAACCTTTGAACTAGGCCCACTTTTTTTAGTCACCCTCAACTTAAGCTTTTAGCCTAAGTCGAGGTACACAACATCTTAGAAAGGACCAAGGCAAAATTCAAGATTTCACAAGCAAAAAAGTTTTGTTATTCAGTTATCTACAAAGAAAGGGTACATGTAAGGCTTAAATATTAGGAACAATGGATACATGATGCATTTGGTTGGTCTATTTAGGCTAAGTGGACTAATATGAACAATGACCTAAGATCTTTTCCTAACCAACTAACCTACAATCTCAATCAGAGTAATAAGACAAATTTTGGATTAAATCACAGTATCAAAATCATATAATAACGCTCACATGCACTTGGCATTGAATATAATGGTAACATAGACTCTCAATGCTTTTTTTAAATCATAATTAGGCCTTAACTTGCCAAAACAAACACTGTCAATCATTTATTCCACATGGTTGTTATAAAAAATGATCATAAAAAATAGAGAGATATCATTTTTAACAAAATTAGCATATGCCACATATAATAGTATAATATGCTACTAATGCTACTTACACATTCAAAACCTGTTGCTTCAATAGAAAATAAATGTCCTTAAAGAAAGAACACATTCAAAAAACCCCACGAACCAAAAATTGAGATAGATATAGGCCTTGGTTACACAGACTTCACCGAGGACTATAGTTACCCATACCCCATTAAACATATTTATATTGTCCTCAATGAAATAAAATAAGATAAAATATAATATTAGGGTAAAAAAGGACATACCTGGGCGCCTAAGCGCTATTCTCTATAAATGTATTGGGTTGCCTCCCAAGTAGCGCCTAATTTAGTATCATGGCATGACGTAGGCTACTTGGTTACTCAGACTTTATCAACTACCCACACTTTCACTGTCTGTACTTTCTCAATATTGTCAATGTATTATTTGATCCTTTAGCCATTTACTTTGAACCTCGTACCATTTTTCTTTCCAATTCAATAACCCCATGGTTTAAAACATGTGTCACTATGAACGGACCCAACCATCTGGACTTGAGTTTCCCAGGAAACTACTTCAATCTAGAGTTATATAGTAAAACTAAGTTTCCCGGTGCAAACTGGTGATGTTCAATGCTATGATCATGCTGCAACTTCATCCTTTGCTTGCATAGGGATGAGCTCTCATATGCCCTAAAGCGGAATTCATTAAGCTCATTAAATTATCTCAAACTCAAGTTTGCCGCATCATTCCAATCCAAATTCAGCTTCTTGAGAGTCCACATCACCTTGTGCTCAAGCTCTACAAGTAAGTGGAAAGGTTTATCAAAGACAAGTTGGTAAAGGGACATACCTATGGGAGTTTTGAATGCTATCCGATACGCCCACAATGCATCATCAAGCCTTTTCAACCAATTTGTTCGGTTAACATTTGTAGTCTTGGATAGAATCTGTTTAATCTCCCTATTAGATACCTCAACTTTCCCACTTATCTGAGGATGGTAAGGCATTTCCACTCTACATTTCACCCCATACTTCTTATGGAGATCTTTAAATAATAGATTACAAAAATTAGAACCTTCATCGCTGATGATTGCTTGAGGAGTGCCAAGTTGAGAGAAGATATTTCTTTTGAGAAATGCTGTGATGCTCTTACCTTCATTGTTTGGAAGCACAATAGCCTCTACCCATTTTAAGACATAGTCCATAGCAACCAGGATGTATTTTTTTCCATAAGAACTGACAAATGTCCCTATGAAGTCTATACCCCAAACGTCGAATAACTTGATCACCATAATGAGGTTCAGTGGGAGCTCATGCTTTTGGGAAACACCACCTTCACTCTGGAACTTATCACAAACTTTAGCATAGTCGTGGGCATCTTGTTTAATAGTTGGCCAATAGTAGCCACACTATAAGATGTTATGTGCTGTCCTGATCCCACTATGATGTCCACCAAACAATAATGAATGACAAGCCTCCAAAATGCTCATCATCTTTGCCTCAAGAACACAATGGCGAATAATACCAGCTGCATAGACACGAAACAAAAATGGATCATCTCATAAAAACTTCTTCACATTAGACATAAAATTACGACGCTGGTGAGAACTCAAATCTGGTGGCACAACATCACTGACTAAGTAGTTCACATAATATGCAAACTATGGTATCAAATCATGAGATGTTTCCTATACCCTCTCATCGGGGAACAAATCATTAATCTCTATCCCATCATTAAACTTTTCCATTGCCTCATCTTTGAGTCTGGATAGGTGGTCTGCAACCTTATTTTCTATCCCCTTTCTGTCAATCACCTCGAAATTAAACTCTTGGAGAAGAAGTACCTATCGAATCAATCTTGGTTTTGCATCATTCTTTACTATCAAATACCTCAATGTTGTATGGTCAGTTCTATAATGACTTTGGTCCCCAAAAGATATGATATGAACTTCTCCAACATAAAGACCACTGTAAGTAACTTCTACTCAGTGACAGTGTAATTTTTCTGTGTTACATGTATAGCTTTACTGACAAAGTAAATGGGATGTAGAATATTTTCTCTGCGCTGTCCCAAAGCCACACCAAGTGCAACCCCACTTGCATCACATGATCTCAAAGGGCTGAGACTAATCTAGATCAACTATGATAGATGCCGATATCAACTTCTGTTTCAACCCTTCAAATACTTTCTGACATGCATTATCAGACATGAACTTAGTATCCTTCTCAAGTAGTTTGCACAATAGATGTGTGATCTTTGAGAAGTCCTTTATGAATTGTCTATAAAAGCCTGCATGCCCCAAGAAACTTCTCACACTCTTTATTGAGATAGGTGGAGGAAGCTTCTCAATAACCTCAACCATGGCTCTATCAACCTCTGTACCTTTGATGGAGATCATGTGTCCCAACATAATGCCTTCATTTACCATGAAATGTCACTTTTAACAATTTAGAACAAGATGTCATTCTTCACATCTTTGAATCACATCATGCAAATGCCTCAAGCAATCATCGAATGAATCTCCAATCATGTTGAAGTCGTCCATGAACACCTCAATAGTATCCTCCACCATATTTGAGAAGATGGACATAATGTATATCTAGAATATGACCGGTGAATAATACAACCCGAAAGATATTCTCATAATGTGATGGTGCCATATGGACATGTGAAGGTAATCTTCTCTTGGTCCTTTGGAGCAATTGTAATCCGATTGTAGCCCGAATAACCATCAGGAAAATAGTTCTAGCCTTCACCCTCCAAGTGATCTAGAATCTAGTCCATGAATGGCATTGGGAAGTGATATTTCCCTATAGATGCATTGAGTTTGTGGTAGTCCATGAAAACCCTCAAACTTATGACTGGTCTCATGGGTATCAACTCATTTCTAGCATTGAAAACCATAGTGATACCTCCTTTATTTGGAACACACTGGACCAACATACAACCTCCTATATTGGTGGGTTAAGACATTATTGGTGCTCAATGCTCGACTTATATTCTTTGACAAGCTAAATTTTATGAGTGCATATGCCAGGAGGGATGCCAATAATGTCTATAATTGTCCACCCAAGACCCCTTTTGAATCACTTGAGCACCAAGATCAATGCCTCAACCTATTTGTCATTAAGATCTGTAACAACAACAACATGCAAAGTATTGTTATTACCCAAAAATATATACCTCAGGTGCGCTGGAAGAGTCTTTAGCTCCAGCACTGGTGGCTCCTCCATGGATGGTCTAGTTGGTGATGACTCTCAATTTTTCAAATCCAACTCAAGCTTGACTTAGTGCCTAAAGAAACCTATTGCTCAAGAGCCTTTACCGTCTCATGATAGTCTGGAATGCTGTCACTCTCAAAATTCATCAAAACAACTTTAAGTGTTTCAATACCCAACCTTTGCTCAATTGGTACCTCTGGTTGCACTTCCTCAATGCTCTCAATAATAGAAACAACCTTCAGATTCTCGGATCTCTTCATGGACTAACAAATATTGAAGACAACTTCTTCGTCGTTCAATCTAAACTTGAGTTAGCCCGATTCTATGTCTACTAGTGCTTCTCCAGTGGTGAGGAATGGACTTCCTAAGATGATTAGGACATCAAAGTCGACTTCGTAATCTAGAATCACGAAGTCTATGGGGAATATAAACTTTTTCACTTTGACTAGAACCTTGTATAATATCCCCACAGGCTTTTTCATTGTCCTGTCATCCATCAACAATAACATAATTATTGGTGTAGGGGCTTCCAAGCCTAACTACTTGAACACTGCAAGAGGCATTAAATTGATGTTGGCTCCTAAGTCGCATTGTGCCTTTGCAAAGTTGACATCTCTAATGGTGCAGGGTATGGTGAATGCTTTGGGGTCCTCTGTTTTCTACACTAAGGACCTTTTTGTGATAGAACCACAATGCTGAAGCTCTTGGGAGAGCTTTTGGCTCACCACTCTCTTCTGTCCTTCATGAACTTGGCATACCCGGGCATTCTCTCCAATGTCTCAATGAGGGGGAATGTTGATAGAGAGTTGCCTCAATATGGAGATAAAATTCTTAAACTTACCTTCCTCCTCCTTTTTCTTAAGTCTCTAAGGGAGATGTAGTGGAGGCCTAGGTATGGGTTTCAACTTCTTTGGGGTCACCACTTTGTTTCTCTCCCCATCCTTAGTCTTGTCACCTCCAGTCTTTGCATCCTTTCTCTCTACCATCTCCTTACACACTATATCATCATCTATCGATATTGGTGGGTCGATCATATGCTTACCACCTCATGTTGTCACTGGCATGCATTACCCATCGTTCTTTAGATTCTGCGCTGTGTTTCTTGGCAGTGTACCCTTCTAGTTCAACTATGTAGATATCTGACAAAATGTTCCTCCAACTTCTTAATGGCTACAAAGTGAGACTTGATCTTCTAATTAATACTTGAGATATCAGTTTTCATCCCCTTCAAGGTCTCATCCTATGTGTAAGCTTTCTTCAACAACTTGTCAAGCATCTCCTCAATATGTGAACTACTAGCCATACACTTATTATTATGTGGTGGCACATACACGCCATTTCTATACCCATCTCTGTGACCCCAATCACCATATCTACGACCCCAATCACCATCTCTGTCTTGTCCCCTATTCCTGTCATAATAGCCGCCTTGGCTATTGTCCCTGTATGCATTATCCCTATTGTAGTTCCAACCTTGATTCCCTTGACCTTGGTTCCAATAGTCATGATTGGACCCTTAGGCGTTGTTCTGAAAACCCCTCATCCAATTAGTCACAAATTAAGTGTCCTTCTCATAATACGGATCCTCATACATGGGTGTATGACGTGGCTGTTGACTAACTACATTAACTCACTTCTGATTTTGCTTCATCAACAACCCCACATTAGTACTAATCCGAGCCAACTCTTGCATCATATCTTCGTTGATGTTAGCCTGTTCTGGATTGGTATTAACTGGTAAGGAGCTTTTAGTCATTGATTTGTCTCTCGAGCCCCATGCATGGTTAGTCTTTTCTACCTTTTTGCAGTCATTCAACTACCACATAAAAAGTGTAATCCATGAATGAGTCTCCAATTATAGTGTCAACCACTACTTTGCAATTATCATCCAATGCTCGATAAAAGATCTCAACTAAGGAATCATCAATAATCTTGTGGTCAGGAACATTCCTCAAGCACTTTGTGAATCACTCCCATGTAGTGCTTATCAAATCACCAGACAATTGTTTGAATCTCTCCAAAATATCTTTCTACATTTCTACTAATGTAATAATAGAACCTTATGGGATTTTGGATAACCATACTGCTGCATCACCGATGAGAGATAATGGGAAGAAATGGAGCCCAACGACATCCATGGATAGATTCTAATTTTCCATCATACTCTTACAGACAAATACAACATTGTTTAGATAGTTATGTGATCCTCTGATGGTAAGCTCATGAACAAGCCTTTGTTCTGCAACATCTGTAGTAACCCATTCAATACAACAAATTTATGTCATCCAGTAAGAGAGGTAACTATAGCTCTGTTGACATCCACCACCATCGAATCAAGTCTGTATTAATTCCATATACGAGTAGTGGCTTGCAAATCCATTAGTGGTGGATTCACATCTTCGAGTGGTGGTGGGTTAACATTATTTTGATTGAGTGCAATGTTTGCAGTGTGTTTCAAGTTATCCTGGGCCATTCTTCTTACTGTTCTCTGGATCTCTGGATCGAATGGAGTCAAGGGATTTCCTCAACTTTGTGTACTGGGCATACACTACACCTATTTGCTGAAAGTAAACTAAAACAAAAAAAACAAGTACAATAAGGAAAATAAGGATTAACTCATAAATCACCCTAATTAAACAAGTCTAAAAGTCATATTCCCTGGCAACGGTACCAAAATTTGACTCACTCATAAACTACACCTCCAAATCAAGGTATAAACGCTCATTGTTCAAATATAGAACCTAACAATTGTTAGGGTCGATCCTACGAGGAATAAGGTCTAGTCCTAGAGTAAATGTATGATTACGATGAATTAATCTACTTATCTCTTAGAAAGGGGGATTTTGGTAAAATGCAATAATTAAACCTAAACAACAAGAATCAATCAAGTGCAAGTTTTGTAAAATTAGTGGGAGAACTAACTAGGGTATTGTGTTCCCCATAAATTCTTAACTCAGTGTAACCAGATAAATATAACTTTTTATAGTATGTAGCATGCAACACTTGTAAGTTATGTTCTCTTATCCCTTTGATCTAGGCGCCAGGCGAATTTCATCACGTGATTTGATCCATCCCTGAGGTGTTGCATTATTAACCCTTACCTTTTGTCCAAGTACAATCATCCCTTGATCCGTTCAAGTTGATTAGATGAGAGGGATCACATCAAAATCTTGTTATTTATACCTTATCCCGTTCATTACCCCCTTGATCTAGTAAGTAAGAATTAGGCGAGTTCTAGCATTGGCTACTATTAAAAAATATTCATACAGAAGGAATTAAAAATACATACATGCATATTTTTCAAGGATTACAAATTATATAGGTTCTACTTTGTTCGTTCTTCATGGTTCCCACAACCCTAGTTGTGGATTTAGCTACTCATGTTCATTGTTAATGAGAGAATTATGTTCTAAAATAGAATAATTAAACACTTACAATGATAAATTGAAGAACAAGAAACCTAAAATCTTTACAAGAAATCACGATGTTATAACTCCAATGTAAAATCAAAAGTAATCTCCAATAATCATAAGTAATGAGTTCTCAATGTTCTAACTCGTCTCTCTTCTTCTCTTTGTCTAAAAAAAAAATCCTAAGAACCCTATTTATATTAAATAAAAACTAAATCTAAAATGAAATAGGAAAACTAAAATTGGGAAATTGAACAAACTAGGTTACGGGCTGTAGATGCAGTTACGACCCGTACCTGGTCTTTATAGACTACACTGAACAAAAACTACCTTCCATATACGAACTCCTCCTATAGGCTGTCTTTTGACTTACGACCCGTAAAGGGTCTCATTTGATAATTCTTCAAAACTCTGATCCTCTAGGCACAATCTTATTCATGACCCATCACTTGACTTACGATTCGTAGGAGTCCTCGTCTGATAATAATTTAGCACTTAGAATATTTTTTTATTTTCAACATACGAACAAATATGTAGGCAAGCAAAGAAACTATGACTTATTTGACAACTCGTAACCTCAACATTTGGAAATCAACCCTTTACTAGATCTGACCCACGAAACCAACCTACGACCCATGGAATAAACTTGACCCATAGAGGAATTCGTAAATCCTCAAAAATTTGCAAATTGGCCAAAAATCATCCCAATTCCTAAAATCCTGAAAAACAAACACAAAAATATATCAAACCTACTAATATCGCTTTGAGAACACACAAAATTCCAAGTTTTAAGCATTAAAAGTGTTGTATTTTGGTAGCACATCAGTCGTTACAGATGGTATCAGAGCACGAGGTTTTAAAATATTTTTCAGATGTCCATACATACAACATTGAGTAGAGTCTCATTCAAGGTTGTGAAGCACACCACTATCTTGAGTGAGAGGCTATGAGACGATTTAGGAAATTCTTTTCTTCTTTCTTATTCATGTCGTGCCTTTTCAGTCGTCTAAGATTTTCCTATGACTAATGATGGTCTCTTTCCTATTTCTAGATCATGCCTCCAAAAAGATCTCAAAGTGGCACTCCCGTGCAACAAGCCCCTCCGCTACAACAAGATGACAAAGTGTCTCACATAGAGTTTAGAGCCTCGTTTACTATGTTGGACTAGCATTGGCCAAATCAAGCTAACAGAGAGATCACCATTTCTCCCCAAGTTCCTACTCCGTCACTCGTGTAAGGTACTTTATGTGGATGATCCCTCCAGAGTTCCATGGTTCCAAGACGGAGAAGGATCCCATTAATTTTTATTAATGAGGCCTATTGGATAGTTGCCGTCATGGGTGTTCCATTGGATAAAAAAACTGAGTTGGTGACCTACCAACTAACGGGAGTAGCCAAAATATGGTATGAGTAATAGACGGATAAGAGGGGCCAATGAGCGGCTCCAATTAGATGGGAAGAGTTCAAGTGCACCTTTTTGGATCGGTTCTTCCTGATAGAATTGAAGGAGGCCAAGGTTAAAGAATTCATAAACCTTAAGCAAGGGCACTTGAGTGTGAGGGAGTATGCCTTCACGTTTACTAAGCTCTCCAAGTATGCTCCTTTCATAGTTGCATATCCGAGGGCCCATATGAGCAAATTCATCTCTAGAGAATTGAATTTGGTGTCCAAAAAGTGTAAGACGACTATGCTAGTGAAGGGGATGGATATCTCCCGATTGATAACTTATGCTAGTGAAGGAGATGGATCTCTCTTGATTGATGACTTATGCCGAGAAAATAGAGAAGGAGAAGCTAAGGGTAAGAGTAAGGGAGTCCTAGAGGGCTCGGGTTGATGGTGGGAGATATTCTTTCCAAAGCAGTGGAGGTCACACGTACCAAAGTGGCCAAAAACAAGATGGACAAAGGTTTACTAACACTCTCTCTCCCTGGTCCACTTAAGATAAGGGGGTAGCTCCTAAGCCACAAAGCCCAAATTGACCCAAGTGTGAAAAGTTCCACAAGGGAGAGTGCTTGGCCAATTCGAATGCATGTTTCAGGTGTGGGGGAGCTCTATAACGACCTGACCTAGGGTCTAGTCATCACACGGTGAATTAGATACTCGAAGGTACCTCACCCAAGCCATATAAGCATCTTAAGCATTCATAGGCATTTAATAAAACAATTTGTGGAAAAATAAGGGAAAATGGACTATGGGCCATTTAAGCAATGAAGAACATAAAAAAGTAGTGAAATAACTAGAAATCATTGTCCATAAGCATACCGACTACTACATAGATGAATAGGATTGGTACCATCAGTTTCCATCAAATAGAAAAGAATTCGTAATTGTACAATATATAAAGTAAAAGCCTCAAAAGGGTCATGAATACATTGTCTCAAAATAAGAGTACAAGCTGGAAAGAAAAAAGGTAGATTCCCGAACTAAGGTCTCACCAACTATAAAACTACTAGTCTTGGATGCCGAAAACTAGCCTTGAGCCGATGGAGGAGTGTCTGTCCCTACATGGTTAAATCATGTAGGCAAAATATGTGTTAGTACTTTTGGAATGTACTAAGTATGTGAGATGCAATGCATGTATGAAATTTTAATACCAACATTCATGATTATAACATAAGTATGTATGAGATAAATATACATAAGTGAACTCAAGCATGCACAAGGAATATGGCTCAATATGAATAAGAGTAAATGCATGAGATAACACATGTAATAGAAACATATCATGGAATCTTTAACTTGTGGGAGTAGACCTTAACCGACATATAAGACCATGTAAGCTACTACATGGAATCCAACATAACCCCCTACGTTGGCATAGGGAGATCACATGTCAGGTAGAACTCCGTCAATTTTGTATCCATCTTAATAACATAAATTACCTAGCTGGATCCACTAGCCTAGCCTACAAAGGCTCTTATGGTGGCACATAGTTAATGCGACAAAGGGTTGCTTCTGAGGTTCCCTTAATGAACCCCACCTCAATGCCACATTCGGTGCTAAGTCATCCCAAAAAATATTTAAAACATAACTTAGAATCATAAGTAACAATCATAAGAGTTGCTCGAACTTAGGAACCACCAAGTGAGTATTATCCTTTTATCTTGGGGACCTTTCTTAAATATGTTTTTGCAATTGTCAACATGCTTATATATTTGACAAATTTAACTTTAAAAATCATCTTTAATGCCCTAATCATCATGTTAAGTCATACAAGCTTTACTTGAAAACTAGGTGGGCTTGGATTTTATAATGGAACAATCATAAATCACATAAGATATGAGAAAATTTCTCTTTTAAAGGACCAACAAAAATGCCCACATTTTATCACTAACAAACCCATCATTGGGGTCATCACCAATAGTTCAAAATATGCATACACTTTGTAAAATTTTATAGGATATCATGAATAACATTTAATAACTTAAAACATCATAAAATTATCTTAAGCATATATAAGATCTTAAAGGAATTTAAAGAAAAGGTAAAATACTTAAAAGGGAACTTTATGGGTGAAAGGATACCCATAAACAACTCACATACCTTGGAAAAACTGGAGAGAAACAAACTTATAGCCTTTGGGGAAGAATTTGGAAACCCTAGTTCTTGGTTCACCTATTTCTTCTGAGCCTTTTCCTTAGAGAATTTTAGAGAGTTGAGACAATAGGGGCTTCTTAGGGATTTAAGGATGATTTAGGACCTTTTTTCAATCTCAAAATGACATAGTTTATGAATATGATTGACAAAACTACCCCTCATTAAAACTACCGAATTCAACCTACAAAACCCTAATTATGGGTCATAAGTCGGTTCATGCGCCATAGGTCCCCTTCGTCTGATAATACATATGAAATTCTTTAAAACAGAATTTGTTGGACCCAAAACCACTAAGCTTTAATATAGGCCGTGAAATCACCTACGATTCGTGGTTGGACTCGTAGAGTCCTTCCACACTTACCCACTTCACACTAAGGGTCCCACTCACGAACCCATCTATGGATCGTAACATATCCTATGGGTCGTCACTTGGTCCGTGGGTTATCCCACACTTGGAAACTTTTTTTGTTTCTTGAAGTTCATGTTCTAAGACCCATTATACGGACTGTATGTCTACTTATGGTCTGTATGTACCCTCGTGAACTTGACTTCAGGTCACTTTTCGGTCTAACGTTTCTACACTCAAGGCTCCTAAACTGGGGGTCATTACAATATTTCCCCCTTTCGAATTTTCATCCTTGAATTTACTTAAAAGCAAGCTCTAAGGAGTAAACTAGAGGCAACCCAGTATGCATGCAAAAACACAGTCTAAATATCATTTCATAAAAAATTCAAAACTTGTTGTCAAAATATATCTCAAAATAGTCTATAAAGATAGAAATGAATGCATGCATCATGAAAACTAAAATGCATGGACTTAGAGGTTTTAGGAAGAATTTCTTAATACCTTAGGCTTGAGTAGAGTGGAATAGATACGAGTAACGCTTCATCATATCCGCTTTTGCTTCCCATGTAGCATCCTCAACTTGTTGATATCTCCAAAGAACTTTGACGGATACAACTTCCTTGTTCCTTAGCATTTTCACTTGCTTGTCTAGGACCTCAACCAGTGCTTCTTCATAACTTAAATTCTCTTCAATGTTCACATCATGCAAAGGAACTATGGAGCTTGGATCACCTATGAATTACCTTAACATCGACACATGGAAAACTAGATGAATCAAACACATCTCATTTGGTAGATCCAACTGATATGCTACTTTCCCCATTCTCTCACCACCTTATAGGGCCCTACATACTTTGGGTTCAATTTCCCTTTCTTACCAAACTGGATCACACCTTTCATCGGAGACACCTTCAAGTAGACCCAATCACCAACTTGGAACTCAAGTTCCCTTCTTCTCATATCGGAGTAGGAATTTTGTCGGCTTTGGGTCGTTTGAAAATTTTCCCTTATGCGTTTAATTTTCTACATAGAATTCATCACTAAGTTCGGTCCTATTAATTCCACCTCATCGACCTTGAACCACCTGATAGGAGATCTACACCATCTACCGTACAACACCTCAAATGGTGCCATCCAATACTTGCATGGAACCTATTATTATAGGCAAACTCAATAAGTGAAAAATGCTCATCCCAACTCTCATTAAACTCCAACACACAAGCTCTCAAAATGTCCTCCAAGGTTTGAATAGTCATTTTAGTTTATCTATTAGTTTGAGGATGAAAAGTGGTACTCAACTTCACCTTTGTACCAAGTCTCCTTTGAAAGGATCTCCAAAAGTGAGAGGTGAATTGAATTCCATGATCCAATATAATGGACAATTGAATCCCATGCAACCTCACCAACTCTTGGATATACAAGCGGGCATAGTCCTCAACACTAAATGTAGTCTTGACCAGTAATAAATGAGCCAACTTTGTCATGCAGTCTACTATCACCCATATGGAGTCAAAATGCTTTTTGAACTTCGACAACCCAACTACAAACTCCATGTTGAGCTCTTCCCACTTCCAAGTATGAATATCAATGTCTTGAGCTAGGCCATCCGTCCTTGGATGTTTAACCTTGACTAGTTGGAAATTGGTATATTCAGACATGAATTGGGCAATGTTCTTCTTCATACCATTCCTCCAATAAATCTCCGTTAACTCTCTATACATCTTTGTAGTGTCAGGGTTAATGGAATATGAAAAGTTATGAGATTCTTGCATGATCAACTTTTTCAACTTACCATTATTGGGAACGCATACCTCCATTGATACCAGAGTGCACCATCTCTGCCTTGTGAGAAGACTTGTATCTTTCCATCTCTCATTAAGGCCTTCAACTCTACCAAGGTGGGATCAAGGCATTGCTTGGACTTAACATCTTCAATCAAGGAAGACTTGAATCCATGAAGAACCATGACACTACCACTTTTGATTTTAGTCAACTTTACTCCCAACCTAGGCAATCTATGAAAAACTTTAGCCAACTCCCTTTTTCCATCATCTTCAATGTGTGACACGCTACCTATGGAAATTCTACTAAAGGCATTGACTACCACATTGCCATTTTTGGGGTGGTAATTCACACTCATGTCGTAGTCTTTTAGTAGTTTAAACTACCTTCACTGTCTCAAATTGAGATCCCTTTGGGTGAATACGTGTTGGAGACTTTTGTGGTTGGTAAAAACATCTTCACGAACTCCAAACAAGTAATTTCGCCAAATCTTTAAGGAAAACACCATCGCTGCAAGCTCAAGATCATGAGTCGAGTAATTCTTCTCATGCACTTTCAATTTCCTCGAAGCATAAGCAATAACCTTACCATTCCACATTAGCACACATCTCAATCCAATTCTTGATGCATCACAGTACAAGATGAACCTATCAATACCTTCCAACAATATGAATATTGGAGACAAAGTCAATCGATCCTTCAAAGTCTTGAAGCTCCTCTCACACTCGTCCTTCCATACAAACTTAGACTTTTTTGAATCAAATTAGTGAGAGGGGATGAAATGGAAGAGAAATCTTGCATAAACCTTCTATAATAACCAACTAGGCCCAAGAAACTCCTTATGTCGGTAGGAGTCAACGACTTTGGCCAATTTCTCATTGCTTTGGTCTTCTTAGGGTCAACTTTTATACCATCACGAGATACCACATTCCCAAGGAAGGCAACCTCATCTAGCCAAAACTCACATTTGTCAAACTTTGCATAAAGCCTTTGCTCCCTTAGCATTTGCAATACTACCCTCAAGTGATCTATATGATCTTACTCACCTCTGGAGTAGATAAGGATGTGATCAATAAATACCACAATGAACATATCGAGGTAAGGTTTAAAGATCCTATTCATGAGGCCCATAAAAATAGCCAGAACATTAGTGAGGTTGAATGACATTAAATAAACTCAAAGTGACCATACCTAGTCCGAAAGGCCATCTTAGGGATGCCACTTTCCGTCACTCTCAATTGGCGATAACCGGATCTCACGTGAACTTTGGAGAAGTATGTAGCCCCTTGCAATTGATCAAATAAATAATCTATTCTCGGAAGGGGATACTTGTTCTTGATGGTGAACTTATTATGTTACTGATAGTCGATGCACATACATAGTGACCCATCCTTCTTTGTCACAAATAACACCAAAGCACCCAATGGAGACCGACTAGGTCTAATAAAATCCTTCTCCAATAAATCCTTCGATTGCGCTTTCAACTCCTTCAACTCCGCGGGAACCATTCTATATGGAGGAATTAAGATAGGTTGAGTATCAAGTAGGAGATCTATGTCAAAATCTATTTCCCTTTCGAGAGGAATACCTGATAACTCATCTGAAAAGACATCATGGAAGTCACTTACCACAGGGACCAACTCGAGGGAAGGAACTTTAGAGGTGATATCTTTGACTCTTACTAAGTGATAGATGTACTCCTTGAAAATCATTTTACGGGCTATAAGGAAGGAAATGAACTGACCCCTACATGACGAGTTGCTAGCCTCCCACTTAAGAATTTGCTCGCTAGGAAATTGGAACTTGACTCTATAGGTTCTACAATCAATGGAAGCATAGAAAGCATGCAACCAATCTATTCGAAGAAGCACATCGAAGTCTACCATGGAAGGCTTAACTAAGTCACAAGTATTACATTATGAAAAATAGATATGGGACAACTCTTGTAAACATTTCGGGCTATAATGGACTCTCCTACGGGGTTACTTACCTCATAGGGCTCATGGAGGATTTTGGGACATGCATGAAACTTGTTAGCAAGGAATGGTGTTACAAAAGATAAATTTGCTCCTGGATCTAAAAGTGCATATGCATCAAAATAAAAAACTCTTAACATACTAGTGACAATGTCTGAAGCTTCTTTAACCTCTTAGCGACCATGGAGAACATATAACTGGTTGGTCCCTTGGGCAGCTTGAGCTTGACCCCTTTATCCTTACAACCTTGAACCACTCCAACAATCTTTAGCATAGTTTTTGGGCTTCCTACAAGTGAAGCAAACATTGGAGCTAATAAAGCATTCCCCTTTGTGGGGCTTCTGCACTTGGGGCAATTGGGACTTTTGGGCTTAGGAGCAACCCCAATATCCTTTGTCGTTCGAGGAGGAGAGTTGGTAGATTATTTCCCACCATGCCTTTGGCCATCTTAGAACTTGTGGCCACCACTCCTTTGGTGAGAGTAGTTCCCACCATCGACACGAGGTCTCTTGGACTCCCTTGCCCTCTCTCGAAGCTTCTTCTCTTCAATTTGTTTGACATAAGTCATTAAGAGGGTTATATCCATCTCCTTGACCAACATAACTTTCTTTCATTCCTTGGAGACCAACTTAGAGACACTGAATATAAACTTGCTCATATGAGCCCTCTGATCCGTGACCATAAATGTCACGACCCGAGAGTAGGGACTAGATATGACATGGTGAAAGAGAACTCGAGAGTCCTTGATCAAGCCATCTTAACATCATCACATACATCATCGGCTCGAAAACATGTAACATAATAAACAACATGTAAGTTTAAGGGATTCCGAGGCTTTGGATTCAAGCTATAGGGATATTGACGGGAATGAGATAAGCATGAATCACATAGCACATAGAAATTACGCTCTAAGGGGCAGGTAAGTATGACTCAAGCTATGGGGATAAGAAGGGTTAGGGACTTTCCACATAAGCACATTCCCATCCAACAAATCATAATAGCATAAGCGGAAGCATAATCAAACATAAGTAACAATGGCAAAGCATGATAGTCATAACGTCTCAACAAGTACATAATACGACGTACAATAGAATTCGATATATGTCCAACAATACCTTTACAAGAGTAAAATGGAGGACTAAACACAACCCGGGCTCACCCTCAAGTCATACGATAAATAAAATGAAATATAAACATAAGACAGAGGGAAGATGGTATTTCCCTTGGAGCATAGGGCTCACCATAATCAACAAGAACAAGGATCTCTCTAGACATCCAACGGTGGATGAGTATCACCTCCGGTCCCTACATGGTTAGAACCTGCAGACAAAGAGTATGTGTTAGCACATAAAATGCACTAAGTATGCGGGCATGCAATGCGTATGATCATGGGCATATTAAACAAGCTAGATGGCAGGGCACACATACGTATAGTGAGAATATATATATAAGTAAGGGAACAATATTGTAACAATATGCCATGAAGTGCCATGATGCATGAATGCAACCTACATATCATAGCGGGGATGTGACCTCAATCGATAACACAGGGAATCCGAGCGGGATACTACTTGGATTCAGACTACTTGCCAGGTAGATCCCAGGTCAACCTTTAAAAAGGGGATACAAATCACTCCCATCTAAGGAGGTAACGCATGTTGGCACATGATTTGACGGAAATGAAGTATGGACCCTTGGAGATAGTCCATCCCGACCCCAATCCCTCGGTGTTAAGTCTCATATCACGGGAATACATATACATATACAAGCTTTCAAACCGAGATTTCAACCTTTCAATTCCAAGAACAATGCAAGATGGCTACAAGCCCAAAAATCATACTTCAAAATCCTTTAAATCCAAAACAGAACTTCCGAATATCATTTCCATAGAACAATGCAAAGAAGTAGCTCATTCTAACAGAACAGAGTGGTGTAAAACATCGAGAGCGCTTAAAAGCCATATCTAGACATGATGTGATGACATTCTAGTCAATTTCCATGTCTTGCCAAAATCAAGCGAAATCATATCAAGAGTTTCATCATTTCAAACCTTCCATGTAATGCATATGTCATAAATGAGGAGATGAATGCATGGGTAATAGAGAGTTAAATCTTAATTCAACAATACCAATGAAATTCAGTTGGAATCCATAAGGAAATCCAAAGTTAAAACATAGATTGAGTTACCCATGACTAAACAAGCTTTCAAAGGGGTCATGCATACTCCAACCTTCATGATTCCAATGCAAAATATGGTAAATAAATTTAAATAACCTCAAAGTCAACATTAGAAATCATCCCACAACTCAATTGAAACAAATCATCCATCAATTATAAGACCCATTTACAAGAAAGCTAGAATTCATCAAAATTGAAGAAAAGGATTTTGGGTCTTCATGGTTGAAAGGAGAACCATGAATCAATCTCACATACCTGAGATAAATCACAAATAATAATAAGAATTTGAAGAAGAATCAACTTTTCCCCTTGATTCCCAAGCTAGCCTTTAATGGAGGATGAGAGCAATTTGAAAGAAAATGAAGAAATTGAATTGAATAGGAGAGAATAGGGCTTTAATTAGCGGTTTTAGGAGGGTTTAAAATTATTAAAATGACCCTAGGATTATTTAAAATTACAATTAAATGATTAATGAAATGAGAAAGAAAATCTGGAAATAGTCATCGATGGTGCACTACACGGACCGTTTAGTGACTCACGGTCCGTGAGTCCCTTCTATGAAGCCATACTTGTAACAACAAACGAAAACTCTTGGGGCAGCTCTCTAGACCTCCACACGGATAGGCCTCACGAGCTGCGAGGACTCACATGGACCATGATACAGTCAGTGGAGCCTCGCTTGGCTCCGGGCCTCGGCACAAATCCTGGAAACTTACTGGAATACCACCGGATGGGTTCACGAGCCGTGAGGCTTCACATGGACCGTGAACTGGTCCATGGAGCCTTACTTGGCTCAGAGTCCTGGTCTATGGCTCATGCTTCTCATTAGAACACTCCACGGACCGAGATCAGGGGTCGTGAGCCTCCACACAGTCCGTGGACCCTCTTGTGGTCCACCGCCCTAGCCAAACTCCTCCTTCCCTTTTCCAGAACTTTTTCCCTGCACAGGCAGACCCACTGTGAAGGCCATAACGTCCACATCCAAACTCCAAATTGAGTGAAACTAAGTGCATTGAGAAGATAACTCAAAGAGCTTCAATTTAATATGCCGTTGCTCACATAGTTCATCTCGTACCAAGAGATATGCCCATTTAAAGTCAGCACATCCACAAGACATCGAGCGAAATGTAACCAATATGAATTATTTCAAGACGGTCATGTAAGAGAGACTCGAGAACCTCATAAACTAACCAAGACCACCTCAAATCAGCCCTCAACTAGTAATGCGATATTTAGAAATTTTTTGGTTGTTACATCATCTCTCCCTTGGGAACATTCATCCTCGAATGGGCTAGAACAAGGCTTGAAAGGCTAGAATTAAGCAAGAAGTATCTTAACAAGTAAACAAAATGCATAGACCATTCCTTGAAAATTTCAAGTCTCTAAAACTCATGTCAAAATTCTTTTCAAATCATTTTGTGCACATGTATGCATGTAATGGCATGAACTCAAGAAAAACAAGCAATTAGAATCATTCGGAAGAGGATAGAACCTAGTACCTTAGGCTTGAGTAGATTGGAAAAGATGGGGGTATCGCTTCATCATGTCTGACTCCGCCTCCCATTTAGCACTCTCCACATGTTTATTTCTCCAAAGTACTTTAACCGAAGCTTCTTCCTTGTTGCGAAGCCACTTTACTTGTCTATCCATGATCTCGACCGGTACTTCTTCGTAAGTCAAGTTTTCCTCAACCGCAACACCTTCCAAAGGCATAATTGCTTTAGGATCACCAACCAATCTCCTTAGTATTGAAACATGGAACACCGGATGAATAGAGCTCATATCCAAAGGTAACTCTAATCTATAAGCCACCTTGCCAACTCGTTCAACAATCTCATATGGTCCGACATACCGAGGACAACACTTGCCCCTTTTGCAAAAACGCATGATGCCCTTCATAGGTGATACCTTTACATAAACCACCAGGCCTTTGATGTTCAACCTTCACTTGTTGGAAATTTGGACATTCCGTCACAAACTTGGCTATGTCCTTCTTCATGCCATGCCACTAATATACCTCTCTCAAGTCCCGATGCATCTTAGTAGATCCTGCATGAATAGAATATTGGGAATCATGAGCTTCACTCATGATGACCTCTCTTAGGCCATCGACATCCGGAACACACAACCGATCTTAATACCATAGTACACTATCTCCCCCTTGGGAGAAGACCTCTAACTTCTTTTTGGAAACTAACTTTTCCAAGTCTACCAAGGAAGGATCCAAATCCTATTTTGCTTCACATCAACAATCATGGAAGATTCAGACCCATTTTGAACAAGAATACCACCATCATTTGAGTCGGCCAATCTAACACCCAACCTAGCCAAACGGTGCACATCTCTTACCATTTCCTTCTTCTCCTCATCAACTGCGACACACTCCCCATAGATAGCCTACTAAGAGCATCTGCCATAATATTTGCCTTGCCCGGGGTGATAAGGAATGCCCATATCACAGTCCTTGAGTAGTTCCAATCACCTTCTTTGCCTCAAGTTAAGATCCCTTTGTGTGAACATATATTGCAGACTTTTATGATCGATGAAAATATCAATGTGAACTCCATACAAGTAATGTCTTCAAATCTTTAAAGTGAACACCACCACCGCCAACTCAACGTCATGGGTCAGATAATTTTGCTCATGAACATTCAATTGCCAAGAGACATAAGTTATCACCTTACCCTGTTGCATGAGAACATACCCCAATCAAATCCGCGAGGCATCACAATATACCACAAATCCATCTAGTCCATTTGGCAAAGTCAAAACGAGGGTCGATGTAAGCCAATCCTTCATAGTCTGAAAGATCTTCTCACTCTCGTTCGATCGTACAAACTTGGCCTTCTTTTGGGTAAACTTAGTCAACGGGGATGCAATAGAAGAGAATCCCTTAACAAACCTTTGATAATAACCGGCCAACCACAGGAAACTTCGGATATCAGAAGGAGTCAATGGTCTAGGACAATTTTTTACGTTTTCAGTCTTCTTAGGGTCAACTTTGATAACATCACTGGACACCACATGACCAAGAAAAAAACTTTTCCCAACCAAAACTCACACTTGCTAAATTTGGCGTACAACTGCTTCTCCCTTAAGGTTTGAAGTACCAACCTCAAATGGTCCATATGCTCCTGCTCATTCCGGGAGTAAATCAAGATATCATCGATAAAAACCACCACAAAACTGTCAAAAAATGGCTTAAATACCCAATTCATGAGATCCATAAATACTATTGGGGAATTTATCAAACCAAACGACATCACCACAAATTCAAAATGCCCGTAACGAGTCTGAAAAACTGTCTTGGGAATATCACACTCTTTTACCATCAACTGATGGTAGCCTGAATGGAGATCTATCTTCGAGAAATGTGTAGCTCCTTGAAATTGATCAAACAAGTCATCAATTCTGGGTAATGGATACTTATTCTTGATGGTTACCTTGTTCAACTGCCGATAGTCAATGCACATTTGGAGCGACCCATCCTTCTTTCTTACAAACAACACAGGAGCACCCTAAGGTGAAATACTTAGCCTAATATAGCCCTTGTCCAACAAATCTTTCAACAGATCCTTCAACACCTTTAGTTCAGCCGGATCCATAAGGTAAGGAAGAATGGAAATAGATTGAGTATCCAGACGGAGATCTATGCCAAAATTCACTTTTCTATCATGAGGAATACCGGGCAAGTCATCGGGAAACACATCAGGAAATTCATTAACCACCAGAACTGATTCAAGGGAAGGCGGCTCAACCTCTTTATCTCTAACCCTCATATTATGGTATGTATATGCATCGCTTACAAATCATTCTTTGGGCCTTGAGGTAGGAAATAAACCGACCTCTAACCACGGAGTCACTACCTTCCTATTCCAAAACAAGTTCTTTAGGAACCTGGAATCTGACTTGCCTAGTCCTACAATTGACTGAGGCATACTATGTATGCAACCAATCCATCCCAAGAATAACATCAAAATCATACAGCTTCAACTCCACAAGGTCACCAGGAAAGACTTTATGCAAAACCGAAATAGGATAACCCCGATACACCTTACGGGCAACAACAGATTCACCCACGGGAGTATAAACTGAATAAGGTTCCTCAAAGTCTCAAGACTCAAACCAAATTTAATAGCCACCATAGGAGTCACAAAAGATAAATTTTCACTTGGATCAAGTAAAGCATAAGCATCAAAATCAAAGACTTTTAACATACCAGTCACAACATCAGGAGCTTCATCCACTTCCTGCCGGGCATGAAGAGCATAAAACCTGTTGTTCCTAGAAGCACTACCAACTTGAGCTTTCGGCTGCCCTTGACCACTTGGAGCCACTTGATCTCCCTTTGCGTTCTTTGGACAGTCGGTAATCTTGTGATCCATACTCCCACACTTAAAGAAAGCTCCTGAAGCCTTCCTAAATTCACCTAGATGACTTCCCCCACATTGGCCACAATGAGAGGTTCGTGGTACACTTCCAACCTGTGCCTTAGGAGGAGGCACCCTAGAGTTTGTAAACTTCACATCCGAACCCTGGACTTGTTGGAATCGACCATTTTCTCCACCACTCCTTGAGTTAGAGAACCCACCATCAAATCGGGCTCTCTTGGATTCGTTTACCCTTCTCTCTTTGAGATCTTTCCCCTCAATCTGTTCAACATAAGTCATAAGCCTGGAGATATCCATTTTCCAAATGAGCATGGCAGTGCGACACTCTTTCACAACCAAGTCGGAGACCCCAAACATGAACTTGTGCATCCTTGCACGGGGATCAGCTGCTAACATGGGATCATACTTGGAGAGATTGGTAAACTTGAGTGAATAGTCCCTCACAGACATGCTACCTTGCTTGAGGTTAATAAATTCAGTCATTTTGGCTTCTCGCAGTTCAAGAGGGAAGAACGCTCTAGAAAAGCAAACTTGAATTCTTTCCAATCAACCTTAGTATCTGTGACCCTCTCGACCAACCACTCGTTATACCACATATGGGCCACATCTTTCAATTGATAAGCAACCAACTCATCTTTCTCCTCAAAACTGACACCCATAATCATCAACACTTTCATGAGGTCATCAATAAACTCCTAGGCATCCTTATCAACCTTCGAACTAAAGGACTCCAGAGGATTCATCCGGGTGAAGTATCTCACCCTAGAAGGTGGAGTGCCACCATTTATGGGATTAGTTGACCAGACTTGATTAGCCACTACCTAGGCCAGCATAGCAACAATGTTTCAAAACTCAGCATGAGTCACTTGCTTTTCCACAGGCTCACGGGGGGCTTGTTCCTCATAGATCAGAGCCTGTCTGGGGAGGGGAGCTTTTCGGGGAGGAATCTTCTAAAAGAGTAACAAGAACACCAACATTTCAAGAAACCATAAAAAATAGTTCACAGCACGACATAAGGAACAATGAAGTGAGACAATTTCTAAAACGTCATCATAGCCCCTTGTTCATAGGTATGGCGCACATCACACCCATAAATAAGAATCCAATCGACGTGGTATGCTGGACTTCAAGGACCATTACAAGACTAGGGCTCTGATACTATCTTGGTCACGACCCGAGAGTAGGGCCCAAATGTGACACGACGAAAGAGAACCTGAGAGTCCTCGATCAAACCATCTTAGCATCATCATACACATCATCATAACAATATGCCATGAAGTGCCATGATGCATGGATGTAACCTACATATCATAGCGGGGATGTGACCTCAACCGATAACAAAGGGAACTCGAGCGAGCTACTACTTAGATTCAGACTACTTTCCAGGTAGATCCCAAGTCAACCCTTAAAAAGGGGATATAAATCACTCCCATCTAAGGAGTTAACCCATGTTGGCACATGGTTTGATGGAAAGGAGTATGGACCCTTGGATGTAGTCCACCTCGACTCTAATCTCTCAGTGCTAAGTCTCATACCACGGGAATACATATACATATACATATACAAGCTTTCAAAATGGAGATTTCAGGCTTTCAATTCCAAGAACAACATAAGATGGCTACAAGCCAAAAAATCATATTTCAAAACCCTTCAAATCCAAAATAGAACTTCCGAATATCATTTCCCTAGACCAATGCAAAGGAGTAGCTCATTCTAAAAGAAAAGAGTGGTGCAAAACACCTAAAGCGCTTAAAATCCATATCCAGACATGATATGATCACACTCTAGTCAATTGCCATGTCTTGCCAAAATCAAGCCAAATCATATCAAGAGTTTCATCATTTCAAACCTTCCATGTAATGCATATGTAATGTATGAGGAGATGAATGCATGGGCAATAGAGAGTTAAATCTTAACTCAACAATACCAATGAAATTCAATTTGAATCCATAAGGAAATCCCAATTTATAACATAGTTTTAGTTACCCATGCCTAAACAAGCTTTCAAAGGGATCATGCATACTCCAACCTTCAAGACTCCAATGCAAAATATGGTAATTAAATTTAAATAACCTCAAAATCAACATTAGAACTTATCCCACAACTCAATTGAAACAAATCATCCATCAATTATAAGACCCGTTTACAAGAAAGCTAGAATTCATCAAAATTGAAGAAAAGAATTTTGGCTCTTAATGGTTTAAAGGAGAACCATGAATCAATCCCATATACCTGAGATAAATCATGGAGAACAATAAGAATTTGAATAAGAATCAACTTTTCCCCTTGATTCCTAAGCTAGCCTTTAATGGAGAATGAGAGCAATTTGAAAGAAATTGAAAAAATTGAATTGAATAGGAGAGAATAGGGCTTTAATAAGTGGTTTTAGGAGGGTTTAAAATTATTAAAATGACCCTAGGATTATTTAAAATTATAATTAAACCATTAATGAAACGAGTAAGAAATATTGGAAACAATCATTGACGGTGCACTACACGCACCGTGTAGTGACTCATGGTCTGTGAGCCCCTTCCGTGAAGCCATACTTGTAACAACAAATGACAAATCCTTAGGGCAGCCGTCTGGACCTTTACACGGACAGGCCTCACGAGCCGTGAGGCCTCACATGGACTATGAACCGGTCTATGGAGCCTCACTTGGCTCCGGGCCTTGGCACAAATACTTGAAACTTACTGGAACACCACACGGATGGGCTCACGAGCTGTGAGTCTTCACATGGACTGTGAACTGGTTCGCGGAGCCTTACTTGGCTCAAAGTCTGGGTCCATGGCTCATTCTGCTTACTGGAACACTCCATGGACTGGGCTCATGGGTCATGAGCCTCTACACGGTATGTGGACCCTCTTGTGGTCCACTGCCTTAGCCAAACTCCTCTTTCTCTTTTCCAGAACATTTTCCCTACACAGGCAGACCCATTATGAAGGCCATGTTATCCGAACTTTGAATTGAGTGAAACCAAATGCGTTGAGAATATAACTCAAAGAGATTCAATTTAATAGGTTGTAGACTACAGAGTTCATGTCATACCAAGAGATATGGCCATTTAAATTCAGCACATCCACAAGACATCGAGCAAAATATAACCAATACGAATTCTTCCAAGACGGTCATTTAAGAGAGACTCAGGAACCTCATAAACTAACCAAGAACACCTCAAATCAGCCCTCAACTAGTAACGCAAGATTCAAAATTTATTGGGTTGTTACAGTAAAGGGAGCATACTTTGATAGCTTGGTGAATTTGAGTGCGTACTCCTCACGATCATGGTCCCTTGCTTGAGATTTATGAACTCTTTGAACTTTGACTTTCTTATCTAAATGGGGAAGAATCGGTCTAATATAACACATTTAAACTCTTCCCAACCGATAGGGGTCACTTCTTGGCCCTTTTCATGTGCCTATTGCCAAAACCAAATCTTAGAGTTTCCTTTGAGTTGATAGGCCACCAACTTAGCTTTCTCTTCCAATGGAATACCCAACACCGCAACTACCTGATAAGCCTCCTCGATGAAGTCAATAGGGTCCTCCTGCATCTTAGACCCATGCAATTCTAGCTGGTATATCTTATGAAGTTTTGCACTCTTGTGGTCAGAGTAGGGACTTAGAGAGGCACGACTATCACCCTGTTGGCTTGGTTGGCCAATTCTTGGGCCAACAATGTAAAAGAGGCTTGAAACTCTGCTTAAGAAACTCCATCATCTTGTTAGAGTGGAGGAATTTGTTGTTTGGGAATGTCTCATTGATGGGGAGCTCTTCGTGGCGGCATGATCTGAAAATAAGAAAAAAACCATCGTTAGTTAATGGAAAACCTTATTCAACTCTAAGGTACGACATGAATAAGAAAGAAAGGATAAATTTTCTAAACCATCTCATAGCCTCTTACTCAAGATAGTGGCACACTTCATATCCTTGAATAAGACTCTATTCTATGGGGTATGTATAGACATTTAAGAAATATTTTAAAACCTCGTGCTTTGATACCAAGTTTGTAATGATCCAACCTAGGGAACTAATCATCACACAATGAATGAGATACCCGAAGACACCTCACCTAAGTCATCTAAGTATCTTAAGCATTCATAGGCATTTAATGAAAAACATTTGTAGAAAAATAAGAGAAAAGGGACTATGGGCCATTTAAGCAATGAAACAATATTAAAAAGTAGTGAAATAACTAGCATTCATTGTCCATAAGCATACCGACTACTACATAGATGGACGAAACCAGTACAGTCAGTTTCCATCAAATAGAGAAGAATCTATAATTGTACAATATAGAAAGTAAAAGACTCAAAAGGGCCATAAATACATCATCTCGAAATAAGAGTACAAGCTGGAAAGAAAAGAGGTAGAGTTCTGAACTAAGGGCTCACCATAATAAAATTACTAGTCTTGGACACTGAAAACTAGCCTTGAGCTAGTGGAGGAGTACCTGTCCCTACATGGTTAAATCATTCAGGAAAAATATGCGTTAGTACTTTTGAAATGTACTAAGTATGTGAGATGCAATACATGTATGAAACTACAATACCATCATTCATAATTATAACATAAGTATGTGTGAGATAAATATACATAAGTGAACTCAAGTATGCACAAGGAATATGGCTCAATATGAATAAGAGTCAATGCATGAGATAACACATGAATGAAAACATATCATGGAATCTTTAACTTGTGGGAGTAGACCTTAATCGACATATAAGACCATGTGAGCTACTAAATAGAATCTAATATAACCCCTTATGTTGGCACGGGGAGACCACTTGTCGGGTGGAACTTCATCAATTTTGCATGCATCTTAATAACATTAATGGCGTAGTTGGATCTACTAGCCTAGCCTACAAGGGCTCCTATGGTGGCACATATTTAATGCAACAAAGGGTTGCTTATAATGTTCCCTTACTGAACCCACCTCAATGCCACATTTATTGCTAAGTCATCCAATAGAAGCTTTAAAATATAACTTAGAATCATAAGTAACAATCATAAGAGTAGCTCGAACTTAGGAACCACTAGTGAGTATTATCCTTTCATCTTTGGGACCTTTCTTAAACATTTTAGGACAATTGTCAACATGGTTATATATTTGAAAAATTTAAATTTAAAAATCATCTTTAATGCCCTAATCATCATCTTAAGTCATGCAATCTTTACTTGAAAACCAGGTGGGCTTGACTTATGTAATGGAACAATCATAAATCACATAAGATATGGGAAAATTTCTCTTTTAAAGGACCAACGAGAATGCCTACACTATATCATTAACAAACCCATCATTGTGGTCATCATCAATAGATCAAAACATTTATATACTTTGTAAAATGTTATAGGATATCATGAATAGCATTTAATAACTTAAAATATCATAAAAGCAACATAAACATGTATATGGTCTTAAAGGAACTTAAAAAAAAGGTAAAATACTTAAAAGGGAACTTTATGGGTGAAAGGATATCCATAAATCAACTCACACACATTGAAAGAACCGGAGAGAAACAAACTTTTAGCCTTTGAGGAAGAATTTAGAAACACTAGTTTTTTTCTTGCCTATTTCTTGAGAGCCTTTGACTTAGAGAATTTTAGAGAGTTGAGAGAATGGAGGGCTTCTTAGGGATTTAAGGCTAATTTAGGACCCTTTTTTTATCCTAAAATGACATAGTTTAGGAATAGAATTGGTGGAAAAGAAAAAATTGCCCCTTATTAAAACTATCAGACTCAACCTACAAAATCTCGCTTATTGGGCATAAGTCGGCCCACGGGCTGTAGGTCCCCTTTGTCTAGTATCACAAATGAAATTCTTGAAGACTGACTTTGCTGGACCCAAAACCACAAATCTTAGTTACGAGCAGTGCAATCACCTACAGTTCGTGGTTAGACTCGCAAAGTCCTTCCATACGTAGCCACTTTTCTTATTCTTTTGGATTCATTCCATGAAGCATCTTACGGGTCATATCCTATTTCATGGGCCATCTGGTAGCACATAGGTCACCTTCCATTAAGCTCTAAATTTTCTTCATGTCCAAGGATCCCACTCATGAACCCATCTACAGATTGTAACTTATCATATGAGTCGTCACTTTGTCCGTGGATTACCCCAAGCTTGAAAACTTTTTCACTTCCTGAAGTTCATATTCTAAGAACACAACATAGGAACCGTATTTCCACTTATAAGCCATAAGTGCCCTCGTGAACTTTACTTCAGGTCACTTTTCTGCCCAACTTTTCTGCACTCAAGGCTCCTAAACTGGGGGTCATTACAAGCTCGCACATTATGCCAAAGATTGTAGAGGCAGCATAAGGCCCCATGGCTAAGGTGGGCAAGTTAAACGTGCCTTGAGGACCAACCATTTTTATGCTCTACATGGCTGCCAAGAGGTTGAAAAGTCCCTGAATGTTGTCACCGGTATATTGAAAGTTTTCAATTTTGATGCATATGCATTATTTGACTCGGGAGCTAATTTGTCATTTGCCACTCCTTTTCTTGCTAATATATTTCATACATGTCCCGAAGTCCTTCATGAGTCCTATAAAGTAAGTACTCCCATAGGAGAGTCCATTGTTGTTTAAAGAGTCTATAGAAATTATCCTATTTCCATTTAGCATAAAGTGATCCCTTGTGACTTAGTAGAGCTTTCCATGGTTGATTTTGATGTAATACTTGGGATGGATTGGTTGCATGCCTCCTATGCAAGAGTTAAGTTTTAATTCCCAAATGAACCTATTCTTGAGTGGGAGGATAGTAACTCTTCGTGTAGAGACCGGTTTATTTCCTTCCTAAAATCCCAAAAATATGATCTCTAAAGGGTTCATATACCATTTAGCGAGGGTCAAAGATGTCACTTCTAAAGTTTCTTCCTTTGAGTCAGTCCCTATTGTTAATGAATTTCCCGATGTCTTTCTGGATGAGTTACCAGGTGTCATGACCCGAGAGTAGGGCCTAGATGTGACATGACGAAGGAGAACCCGAGAGTCCTTGATCAAGACATCTTAGCATCACCATACACATCATCAGTTCGGAAGTGCGAAAAAGTAACAAATGACACATAAGTCTAAGGGATTTGGGGGCTTTGGACTCTAGCTATGGGGATGTTACCGGGAATGGGATAAACATGAATCACATAGAACATAGCTATTACATTCTAAGGGGCAGGTAAGTATGACTCAATCTATGGGGGTAAGAAGGGTTAGAGACTTTCCACATAAGCACATTCCCAATCCGACAATCATAATAACATGAGCGGAAATGAAAGCATAACATAAGAAACCATCGCCAAACATAAATAGTCATATCATTACAATCAACACATAGCATAATGTACAATAGAGTTCGATATGTCCAACAATGCCTCTACATAAGATGAGACGGGGCCTCGACATATTCCGAGCTCACCCTCAAGTCATAAGATAAAGAAACATAGAATAAAGACATAAGGTAGATGAAAGTGGGTGTTGCCCTTGGAGTATAGGGCTTACCACAAGAAACAACTTCAAGTGTCTCCAACTAGTCGTCCAATGGTGGAAGGAAGTCGCCTCTGGTCCCTACATGGTTAGATCATGTAGACAAAGAGTATGGGTTAACACATATAATGCACTAAGTATGCGGGTATGCTATGCGCATGAACATGATCCTACAACAAGGCTAGATGACAAGGGCACACAGTTGTACAGGAGGAATGCAAATAGCCAAGAGAATAGATATCATAACAATATGCCATGTCATATCGTGATACATAAATACAAACCTATATGTCATAGCGGGGATGTGACCTCAACCGACAACATGAGAGACCAAGCGAGCTACTACTTGGAATTGGACTACTTGCCAAGTAGATCCCTAGTCAACCCTTAAAAAAGGGGATACATAACAAGTCAATCCCATCAAGGGAGATAACCCATGTTGGCACATGGTTTGACGGAAAGGAGTATGGACCCTTGGAGATAGTCCACCCCAACTCCAATACCTCGGTGCTAAGTCTCATCCTACAGGAATACATATATATATACAAGCCTTCAAAATGGAGATTTGGCATTTTATTCAAAACAATGCATAATTGGGCTAAAAGCCAACAAGAGTTTCCAAAGCTAATGCAATAGGAGTAGCTCATCTACATATCATATAATATCATGTCAAATTGGTGTAAACACCCATAATTTCTCAAAGAGCCATAAGATAGACTTTATGTGATCACATTTAGTCAATTCCCATGTCTTTATCAAAATCAAGTCGTATCATAACATGCGGGTCAATCCCTTATCAAGAGTTTCATCAAATCAAGCCTTTCATGCTCATGAATGCAATGCATGGATGATCAAGAGTAGCATGGGTATTGGATATCAATCTTTAAATCATCAATACAACAAGTTCATGTCCAAAGCATAATGAAATCATCAATTTAAAGCAAAATTCTTAATACCCAAACTTGAATTGAAGAACCAAGGGGACATGCATTTTTGAAACATTATGAAATCAATGAAATTCATCAATTAGGGGCTCAATTCACTTTGAAATTTATAATTTAACACAACCCACACTTCAATTTCACTAAATCACTCATAAATTTAAAGACCCATTTTCAAGAGAAATCACAATTTATCAAATTAAAGAAAAAAGGTTTTTGGGTCTTCATGGTTGAAAGAGAAACCATCAATCAATCCTACATACCTTGCATTAACCAAGAGAAATAAGAAGATTCTAAATAAGAATTGATTTTCCTCAAATTCCCAAGCTTGTCTTCAATGGAGGTAGAGAGAAAATTGAGAGACAATTTGAAGAGGTTCAAAAGATTGAATGAATTAGGAGTGATTAGGGTTCAATTCAGGGGTTTTAGGAAGGTTTAAAAAGATTAAAATGGTCCTAGGACTAATTAAAATTATAATTAAACTATTAATGAAATGAGAAGAAAAAACTGAAATAGTCGCTGACGGGGACAGCTTTACGGTCCGTATAGAGGCTCACGGATCGTGAACTCCACCGTGAAGCCATACTTGGCTCGTGCCTTGGCTTTAAATTTTGGGAACTCTCTGGACCACTTCACAGACAGACGTCACGGGTCGTGAGGCTTTACACGGACCATGAGCTTGTTCGTGGAGCCTCACTTGGCTCCGGGCCTCGACACCAATCCTGGAAATTTACTGGAATACCACACGGATGGACTCACGAGCCGTGAGGCTTCAGATGGACCATGAGCTCATCCGTGAAGCCTTACTTGGCTCGGGGTCTTGGTCCCTAACTCAAGCTTCTCACTGGAACACTCCACGGACCGGGTTCATGGGTCGTGAGCTCCTATACGGTCCGTGGACTCTCTCATGGTCCACTGCCTTAGCTAAAATCTTTCTTTCCTTTTTTCCAGAACGCTTCCGTGCACAGGTAGTTTCACCGTAATGGCCATAACCTCCATATCCGAACTTCGAAATAGTGAGGCAAATTGCATTGCAAAGATAACTCAAAGAGATTCATTTTGATAGGTCGTAGACCACACAGTTCATCCCGTACCAAGAGATATGGCCATTCAAAGTCAGCCCTGCCACACTACCTCAGGCAAAACTCAACCGACGCGATTCCTTTTAACATGGCCACATAAGTACGACCCATGATGGTCTTTAGCCAACCAAAACAGGTTCAAAATAGACCTTGATCAACAACTACAAAGTTCAAAAATTTTTGGGTCGTTACATCATTTCCCCCTTGGGAAAATTCATCCTCGAATGAACTAGACCACAGCTTGAAGGATTCATTCAAGCAAGAAACATCATCAACACAACTCATAATGTACCATGCATCATTTTCAAAAACCATTAAAACTCATGTCAAAACATCATTCAAATCATTTTCGTGCTCATGTATGCATGCAATGTCATGAAACTCAAGAATTAAAGAATTAGGAGCATTAGAAAAGATAGAACCTAGTACCTTAGGGTTGAGTGGATTGGAAAAGATAAGGGTATCACTTCATCATGTCCGACTCCGCTTCCCACGTAGCGCTCTCCACTTGTTGGTTTCTCTAAAGTACCTTGACCGAAGCTACCTCTTTGTTGCGAAGTCGCTTTATATATAGCTCCCGGATATACATCTTAGCATACTCTTCGACACTATAAGTAGTCTTGACCGGTAAGAAGTGAACCAACTTAGTCATTCGGTCAAAAACAACCCATATCGAGTCAAACTATTTACGTGTATGGGGTAACCTAACTACGAAGTCCATATTCACATCTTCCCACTTCCAAGTAGGAATCTCAATATCTTAGGCCAACCCGCTGGGCCTTTGGTGTTCCATCTTCACTTGTTGGCAATTCAGACATTCCAACACGAACTAGGCTATGTCCTTCTTCATGCCATGCCACCAATACACTTCCCTTAGGTCTCGATGCATCTTAGTAGACCCTGGATGATTAGAATATTGGGAATTATGAGCTTCACTCATGATAACCTCCCTTAGGCCGTCGACATTTGGAGCGCATAATCGGTTTTGATACCGTAGCATACCATCTCCCCCTTGGGAGAAAACCTCAAATTTTCCCTTGGCAACCAACTTCTTTAACATAACCAAGGAAGGTTATAGATCTTGCTTTGCCTAAACATCAACCACCATCGAAGACTCAGATCCGCTTTGAACAAGAATCACACCATCTTCTGAGTCGGTCAACCTAACACCTAATCTAGCCAAACGGTGCACGTCCCTTACTATCTCCTTTTTTCCTTCATCCACATGTGACAAACTCCTCATAGATAGCCTACTAAGGGCATCCGCCATGACATTTGCCTTGCCGAGATGATAAAGGACACTCATGTCATAATCCTTGAGAAGTTCCAACCATCTTCTTTGTCTAAAGTTAAGGTACCTTTGGGTGAACACATATTGCTAACTCTTGTGATCGGTGAGCACATTCACATGAACCCCATATAGATAATGTCTCCAAATCTTTAGGGCAAACACCACTGCCACCAACTCGAGATCATGGGTTGGATAATTTTACTCATGCACATTCAATTGTCGAGACGCATAAGCTATCACCTTACCATGTTGCATAAGTACACATCCCAACCCAATCCGTGAAGCATCACAATACACCACAAACCCATCTAGCCCATTGGACAAGGTCAAAAGAGGAGCCGATCCTTCAAGGTCTGAAAACTCTTCTCACACTCACTTGACCACACAAACTTAGCCTTCTTCTGGGTCAACTTGGTCAACAGGGATGCAATGGAAGAAAACCCTTCAACAAATCTCTGATAGTAATCGGCTAACCCAAGGAAACTTCGAATATCCAAAGGGGTCAACGGTCTAGGCCAATCCTTCACCGCGTCGGTCTTCTTAGGATCAACCTTAATACCATTACCGGATACCACGTGACCAAGGAACGCGACCTGTCCCAACCAAAACTCATACTTGCTAAACTTGGAAAACAATTACTTCTCCCTTAAGGTTTGAAGCACCAACCTCAAGTGATTCATGTAGACACGACTCGGATAGGGGGCCTAGATGTGACATGGCGAAAAAGGATCTGAAAGGCCTCGATCAAGCCATCATAGCATCATTACACTCATCATCAGTTTGGAAATGCGGAAGCTAAACATGTAGCACGTAAGTTCTAGGGATTCAGGGACTTGGGACTCAAGTTATGGGGATAATACGAGAATGGGATAAGCATGCTTGCACATAACATATAGTCATTCACAATAACCAATCATACAAGCCATAGCATGATGAAAGAGACATTATCATAAATCAAGTGAAATAGCATCATATTACATAGCC
>JBCEWC010000790.1:0-17693 GCA_038996855.1 Solanum aculeatissimum | reverse complement strand
AAAGTATACACTTCTATACAATGTATATTACTTATATATGGGCTATACATAAAATATACATTATGATACACAAATATTCACCGACTATACATATCTATACAACGAGGGCTATTTTTTTTGTAATATTTTAAGTTTAGTGTTCCTATATTAAAATATTATACTTATTCAAGGTATACTTAGTAAAGTTCTTTATACATATCTTACTAATATTTACAAGTATACACTTACATAACATGGTATACACGTAGTAATATATAATGTATGTGTATTTGAGTATATTATATTTACTCGATGTATATAATATTGTTCTTTACATATATTAATGGTTAATATGGTATAAATATATGGTATTGAGTATAATAATATAAAAATTTATTTAGAATACAGAATATTGTTCTTTACATATACTAATGGTGTATCACATAAAAAATAATCAACATACGGTTTGAGTTAGAGAACCAATGAATACTTTACCATTTTATACCTTTGTTATTAAATAATATTTATTTTTCAATGTATAGATGAATTATATTTAATAAAAGTGTGATATGGTAAATATTTATGTCTATTATTTACTATTTTTTAATCTCCGTACCAAATTAATAGTGGATAACAATTATTGGATAGAGAGAGTATATGCTTAAACTATATGTATATACACACAGGATTGTTTGGTAGAGTGTATATGTTGGATATAGTGTATTAGTAATGCTTGCATTAATAATGCTGGTATTGGTCACACTAAATTTTTTTCTTATGCAATGTTTGGTTTGCTACATTGAACATATCATGCATTGCATTTTTTTTTAAAAACACCCTCCATAAATATGTTGGAAAGGATGTGGAAAAGGTTTTGACGTACAATAATCATTTGGATGACAAAACAATTGCAACACAAAGAAAGAAAAGGATTTTTTTAAAAAAAGAATTACAATTTTTGATAATTAACATGCCTCCAACTCAAAATATGAGAACCCTTTGGTTGTATATGTTGAGCTGGAAAAGGGCTTCATTGGAACATGTTAAACATGAAGGATGAAAAATTAAATTTAATAATATGGAGGAGGTGGTGATGGTGAAGGAGTTGAAGATGATTGATGATCGTAAGGAGGTGGTGGTGATGCTGAAGGAGGAAGGGGTGAATTATAATAGTAAGGTGGTGGGGGAGAAGGCGATGGTTTTTTATAGTAATCATTTTTCGGTAAAGAAGACACCTTGTATTCTTGTTTAGGTACTGATGATACCTTGTTGTAGTTATCTTTCGAAAGATATGGAACCTTTTTGTAGTTAAATTTTGGATTTGATGACTTCTTGTAGTAATCATTCTTTGGCAAAGATGACGCCTTATATTCTTGTTTAGGTACTGAGGGTACCTTTGAAATAGATACCTTCTTGTAGTAGTCGTTCTTTGATAACGATGACACTTTGTATTCTTGTTTAGCCATTGAGAGCATCTTATAGTAGGTATCTTCTGGAACTGATGAGACCTTGTTGTAATTATCTTCTAGAATTGATGGCTTCTTGTAATCGTCATTTTTTGACAAAAATGGCACATCGTATTCTTGTTTATGCATTGATGGCACCTTGTAGTAGTTGTCTTTTGGCACTGATGACACCTTCTTGTAATTACTTTCTGAAACTGATGGTTCCTTGTAGTAGTCATTCTTTGGCAAAAATGGCACATTGAATTTCTGTTTGGACACCTTGTAATAATTACGTTCTGGAACTAATGATTTCTTGTAGTAATTATTCTTTAGTAAAAGTGACGCCTTGTATTCCTGTTTAGACACTAAGGGCACCTTGTTGTAGTTACCTTTTATAGTTGATGACACCTTCTTGTAGTAATCATTCTTTAGCAAGGTGATTTGATGATTTGGATGTTTAAATTAATCCAAACATTTTTTAGTTAATGTTGTTCCACAAACATCTTGAGATAGTGGTAGGCCATGAACAAATCATACACCTTTGCTTGGCTCACTTATTTTATAAAATTAAATCAAACTTTTTGTTGACTTTCAAGAACTTGGTTCTTGTTACACTTTTACACTAGTGGCAAAATAGGAAAATAGAGAAATTGCTTTGTGGATTGCTTGGAAAACTCTTTAATGTATGTTTCAACTTTCTTTTCATTTGGTTAAGCACATTTAACTAAGAACCTAAACAGCAACAATCTAGTTAAATGTATGCATCAAAACTGTTCTTTTCTAAATGTAAATTAATCGCTTCAATTACACCGTTTTTTAGTAGTTTTACTTGGAGTTGCTAAAGCCTTTAACGATTATTCACAAAAGTGCCCTATAAGAGTAGGTTTTATTGCCGTTAAAAGCCATAGCCTTTAACCACAATCGCTCAATGACAATTATAATGGCTACTAAATCCATTTTGAAAAGGCATCTTTTTTCTGGTAAGTTCAATTAAATTGTCACTAAGAATGGTCGGGTGAGGAAAAGGCAAATATATTTAGAGTAAGGACATGATTTTCGTCTTGATGAAGTATATAACGGTCACATACTCTGAATGTCTTAAAATATATTGTCACACAATACTCGTGGTGAGATCAAATGTAGGGGTCGTGTTTTTTAATAGTGATAATGTTAGTATGATAAGATTTTTTGATTTTTTGAAAGGGTGATAATCACAAAAATATTGAAAACACATTCATCTGTTATTATCTCATGACATGGTGTCACAACTTGCACTTGATATAAACATGTACACGAAGATGTAGTTGAGGAGGAGCGGTTTCTATAGTATTGGTTGATGCTATAGAAATCTAGTAGGTGATTGAATGATGGAACAAGAATTTGACAATTTATAATATGACATTGAAGATTGTGTTAGAACATATTGTCTTCTTATAGTCGATTTCAATGAGAATGATCATAATTAGATACACTTTTTGGTGGAAAAGACCGCTAGACACACTATCTAGCTGTATAAAATCTCTCTCAAAAAAATTAGAACACAATTAGATCAAGTTGGTTGCAAATGCTTTCAGTAATTAATCAACTATTAAGCAAAAAAGTATTGTTGGATCCTTTTTTGCTTTTATATCAAGAAAATCAGATGAAACTCAACTTGCAGAAAGCTTAATATCACTAAGATTGCCTTGATTTCAATATAATCTCTTATGTGATTTAATCAAATTAATTATGTAAATATAGGTGTAAAAGTGAAGGACGAAACCTGGGGAGAGTATACGTTAGCTTTTACATATATTTCGTACTTATATTCAAAAGAACTTCTCAACAACATCATTAAATAGGACAAAACCTGGTTTCGTGGTTGTTTACTTTTTTGGGAAATTTTCATAAATAACTTAGACTTGAAATTTAATATGGTCAAATAGGCGAGTGAGATCGAGAGAGGGAGGAAAGAGACGAATTGTATATATATGTATGTTTGTCAAATTGTATGTGTATATCTGTCAAATAATTGTATATGTGTAATTAATATACACATGTATTTGTATATCTGACAAGCGAGATTGAGAGAGAGAGGAGAGAGGTGAGTGAAAGAGGTGAATTGTATATGTATATCTGTCGAATTAACTATGTATATCTATCAAAATAATTGTATATATGCAGCTGATATACAAATGTACTTGTATATTTGGTAAGAAATTGGAGAGGAGAGAGGAAGAGAGGAGAAAGAAATATAACAACAAAACCCTAACTATAGCAATAAAACTTTAACTATAGCTATAAATTGTAATTTTTTTTCTTCAAACCCTCAGGGGTTGGCCTGGTGGTAATAGACTTGAGACGAGGTTTGCTCTCTTTCAAGGTCTCAAGTTCAAAACCCACTAGGTGTAAATAATTTCTGAGGGCCATCGGACTGGGTAAAACCTGAATTCATATATTTGTCTAGTTATGCTATTTTTTTTATTTTTTTGACTTTTTAGCTTTTAAGTACTTTTTAAATCGTCATTAGCTTTTACATATATTTAAATAATTAATTAAATTAAATCATATCAGAGGTTATACTTAGATCAGAACACGCTTTCTTAACATTTGTGATTTGGACTTGAAATTTTTATGTTAAAAATGTTAAGTTAAACAATTTTCTAGATCGGACCGCCACACCAAACTAATCTAGTGCAGATTACCGAGAATTTTACACTTTTAATTTTATTTTTTTTCTGATATTAATATTGGTCCCTACCATAACTACCCTACTAACACCTTTATGTCAAACCGCGCAAGGCTCTTTTCTTCCTTTTCCCCACCTTCACCAACACGACAACTTCCGTACTTTTTCACTATTAATTAATTCCAACTATTTTGGCTAAGATGAGTACACATGTCATCTTCTCATTGGTCCTATCTCAGATTTCCTTCCTCTCTATTAAGATAAAACTTTGTTTCAACGATAAAGCAAACAAAACACTCCACACAAAGCAAAAAATCAATCTCCATTATTGCAATTTTAGTGAGAGAAACTTCGCATTAGAGAGAGAAAGTAACAAAGTAGAAGAACAACTCACAGCAATGGTGGCGGAGAGCTGGAGCACGACGGCGAAACGCTGCGACGCTTGCAAAACGACGCCATCCACGGTGTTCTGTAAGGCGGACATGGCTTTCCTTTGCTTACCATGCGACTCCAAAATCCACGCGGCAAACAAGCTCGCGTCGAGGCACGCGCGCGTCTGGGTCTGCGAAGTGTGCGAGCACGCGCCGGCGACCGTCACGTGCAAAGCTGACGCCGCAGCACTCTGCAACACCTGCGACCAGGACATACACTCCGCCAACCCGTTAGCTCGTCGGCACGAGCGGTTCCCCATAGTTCCGTTCTACGACTCCGACTCCGCCAGATCCCGTACTGCTGCAGATCATTCTAGTGAGAATGCGCAGGAGACGGAAGAGGAGGAAGCGGAGGCGGAGTCGTGGCTGCTGCAAGCGCCGAGTAATAATAATCTAGAGTATAAATCGGCGGAGTATTTGTTTAGCGACGCGGATCCGTATTTGGAAATGGATGTTATCGCAGATCAAAAGCCATCTGATATTGCTCAGCTTCATCATCATCAAGAGGAGTATAAAGAAGATTGTGTGGTGCCTCATGTATTGAACAAGAAGGAGATCCAATTGCAAGGCCCAGTTGTTGATGGATACCCGACTTATGAAATGGAATTTTCTGGTGGATCTAAACCTTTCATGTACAACTTCACTACTCAATCCATTAGCCAAAGTGTATGTACTCTTTCCTTCTCTTCATTTTTCAGTTTAAACTCCTCTAAACAAAGTAATTATTATAATAATATGACGGTACAATTTCATGAGTGGATCGTCTCACAAAAACAAAAATATACATAGATCTTACTTGTATTTTATGGATAGAAAAAATTGTTTCCAATAGAAACTACAACATGAACAACAACATACCCCGTGAAACCGAGAGTGGAAGGGAAAATATAGGCAAAGTTTTGACATCTAGAATAAATCCTCCGGAGTTCGCTCGGTGGCAATTGACTTGAGTTTGGGGTTAAAACTCATTGGGTGCAAAAGATTTTTCAGGTCATTAGACCGGGTACAACTTGAATTAACCGTGGGCATGTGCACCCTCAAAATTAGTCGAGTCGAACACTATGAACCAACTCTATGAAGAAACTAAATAAATTCTCATAAAAATATTAGAAATAGTCACCAAACATCTTTTCTTTCTCACTAATTCAATCAAAAGATTTATGAGAATAATTATCAAACATTTTTCAATCGAAAATATCAATGGGAAGATATTGAGTTTGTAGTAGTGACTTTTATAATGCGTAACTTAGACCTTATCCGTTCAAAATTATTTTGATTATCAGTATAACCGTATTTTGCATATGGATGTCCTAAACAGGTGTCTTCATCATCAATGGAAGTTGGAGTTGTGCCTGATCATAACACAATGACGGATGTATCAAACTCATTTGTGAGAAACTCCGCCATTGATGGATTACCTAACCCGATTTCGAGTTCAGATAGAGAAGCAAGAGTATTAAGGTACAGAGAAAAGAGAAAGAATCGAAAGTTTGAGAAGACGATACGCTATGCTTCCAGAAAGGCCTACGCTGAGACTCGACCCCGAATCAAAGGAAGATTTGCTAAACGCACGGAGAACGACGCCGTAGATTCCCTCGTCGCCTCCGATGCTTCATATGGCGTTGTTCCCTCGTTTTGATAATTTTATTTCCAAGAGAAATATTGAAAACACCTCTAATATTATGTGTACATATTTTTATTTAAAAAAATTGGTAGAATTTCCCTTTCTACTTTTGAATGTTTTGTAATGAAATGAGTTTTTCTTATTTTGTAAAAGAAAATTTGGTAGAATTTCCTTTTCATTTTTTAAATTCTGTCGGATATTTAAATCAAATTAATATGTTTGTGTTTCGTATAGAAAAGTGAATTCGAGATTTAAACTAAATGAGCTTAATCTTTAGGATTTTTAGTATTAGTAATTATGGCTTTATATTTAATATTTATTAATAAATTTATATTCTATATTGAAATTACTGAGTATATATTTTTATCTAGTGCACATAAATTTTATTCTCTTTGTCTCAGGTTGTGTGACATTTTTTTTTAATTTATTCCAAAAATATTTATTTTTTTATAATAAAAAATAACTTAACTTTAAAATTTTTATTTACTCTTAATAGTATAATTTGTAGCTCATACAAATATTTAAAATTTATTTAAAGCTATAAATTTCTAATAAATAAATAAATTATTTTTGTCAAATAAAACAATATCGGATAAATTAAAATTGTTAAAGAGTTTTTTTTTTCTTTTTCGAAATATACTAGAAGAAAAATGGTGTAAGTGGAATTGATGGTAAAAGATATTTGATTCAATTCAATTTTTGATTCATACCAGAATGTAATACAACAAATGAGGTTGTTCCTTTTTTAATTATAAGTCTCGAGTTTGAACTTTGGGAATAAAAAAATTCTTAGTAGGGAATGTTTCCCCCAAATGAGATCCTAGGTTTGAGCTCTAAGAATAAAAAAGATCCTTAGTATGGAGTGCTTCCCTCCAAATGAAACCCTACATGATACGAATTCAAATATATAATTAAGCGTCAATATATGTACCGAATACCGGATGAGAAACTTTCTAACCCTTTAATTTTCTTGTGGACAGAAAATTCACTCTGGTCAACATCTAGGATGATATTAAAAGTCACTTTAGTCCCCTTTCGCTAAGCTACTCACAAGAGTAAAAGAAAAAGGGCAAAAGAGAAAATAAAAATAAATTATATAATTAATTTATGGGTCCAACTTTAATATCAAAATCTTAAAGCTTATTGGTGGAATAGATTTCCTCATATCCTAAACTTTCCAAGTGGATGTGTGAAATATAATATAATATATATATATATATATATAATACATAGAAATTCATGATATTTGTAATGCAAATAATATTAAGATATGCATTAGTTTGATTAAAAGAATAATTGTCTCTAAAAATAAATTCACATCTTTGTCATCATATATTGTGGAGAGTATTTTTGTAAACAAATACATCCTCTATGCTGTTTTATATGTTACTTTTTTATTTTTAGTTTGTTTAAAAAAAAAAAATCACTTTATAATAACTAGAAACTATTTAACTTTAAGATTTCTAATTTACCATTACTCAAATGTTACAACCACATATAAATATTTATAAGGATTGTTTTAAGGGAAACTTTTATATATATATATCTTATTTAGAAAATATTTATCATTTATAACAATATGATTTTAATACATAATGCAAATTTTTTACCAAAATATAAGTTTAATATATTTTAAGACACTTATAATACATCTTTATAATTTAATACATTTTTTATATATAATGTAATTCATTTATATTACATGCATAATTTATTTTTAATATATAGTGCAGTCTTTTAATCAAAATAATCATAATACATTTTAATTCATTTATAATACATATATATTACATACATAATTCACTTTTAATACATAATACAGTTGCTACATTATTTTTCCTTGAAATTTCATATTTATGTGTGTGTTTGAAATTGCAAGTAGTTTTTTTCTGAAGTTTGAACTATCAACCTTGTAGTAATTGTAACCATGTATTAGCTACTTCATATGAATAAAATATCTTAAGTTCCAAAAAAAGAAAACACCCACTTCTCCAAGCATGCCGCAAGTGGTTATTTGTCAATGTATTCCACCTTCTTCCAAAACACCCCTTCTTCAAGCATTATACTTCAATTCATATATTTTTGAGACGAAGGTTTTCAGGAAGCAGCCTCTCTACCTTTGAGGTAATGGTAAGGTCTACGTACATTCTACCCTCCCTAGACCCCACTTGTGGGATTTCACTGGGTATGTTGTTGTTTGAAAAACACCAATTTACAACAACTCAACAACAAAGAAGAAGAGGAGGATATCAATTTTTCTTAATCGTTCATTTTGTTTAAAGGCTGCTGCGACATATACAACGTCTTTCCATAGACGATGTTTGCCCATATGGCTATGGATACGAAAAAACTCTACAAGTGTTGCACGTTAAATGGCGCTGTAAAAAGTGGCTGCTCCGAGAAATTATTTTATATAAACTGTAACATACTGTATGGTATAATTGTTTTTTGTAAATGTAACAAAAAATATACAAACAGGTCATGTACTGTCAAGATCTCAAGTATTAACATACCTTATCATTTTGCACATCAGCTTATAGAAAGTTTGCCCTCTGATGAACCAATGATCCTAACAGTATATAGTCCTTCATAGATTGGCTCCAAAAAAGATTAATCGTTTTTTGAATACCTCTGTTGCTGAAATCTAAGCCTTGCCAACGAACTCCACATCGAACAATAGAACTGAATCCGGAGGAATAATGCACGTACCTAAACCACCAGTATGCGACAGTTAGAACATTAATTTACCCCTACCACATATGCAACTGGACGGCACCACAAGACGGGTGTGGCATGATTGGGGTCCCTCTCCCTATAAAGTCTCAGTTTCGAGCTCTGTGAATGGAGAATCTTTCACTAGAGAACGCTTTACTCTTTTAGCAGGCATAGAACTAGTAAGGCGAGTGACTTTGGGTATATCAATGGTAAAACAGAAAACCAAACATATGTAATTGACATAGTTTGTTGACATTGCTTACCTCCTCTGCAGCCAGCTCCTCTTATCCCATATCCAAGTTCAGGAGGTATCTTCAGTTTACGCTTACCTCCTGAAATTTAAGTGATGAGATAGTATTCATTTTTGAAATTCTTCATGTATGAAGAAACTTGACGTAAAAAATGTGCTCCTACCAGTTAGCATTGGAGGAAAACCATCACCTCCTAGAATTCCCTGATCCCAGCCTTTAATAACCTATGACAGGAAATAATAAGCAGAAAGAATGAGTTAGCCATCTACCGTTAAGCATTGTAAAGTTATATTCATAAGACAGTAGTTTTTTTTCCTTTTTTCTTTTGGTTCCAGAAGAAACATAGTGTACTTAAAAGTACAAGGAGTGTTATACGATAGTGTAACAGGACCATAGTACAAAGGGGGACAGTGCGACTCAGGGAAGAGTCGATACACAAGGGGTGACTTAAAGTGAATTTGTTACAAAGAGGAGGTTTTGTACTAGTATTCTTCGTTGCTACTCCATCCCGAAGATAGAACTTTCCGGTGACACCAGCTAGCCTAGTTAGTCTTGTTATATCAAGCTACAAGATTGCAAACTAATTTGGTACTATAGAAGCAACTGGATGTAGATAAAACTCTGGGATCAAGGATCTAGTCAATCAAAACTAGAACCATTCTACGGCCCTGTGAGGAAAGCAATAGATAGTCATAGAGATAACCTCAAAGAAAACTTGTCCATTTCTTACTGCTAATAGTACTGCTATAGAATATCAAAACCACTTACCTCGCCAACACCAACGCGAAATGTAAGAGGCTTTCCACGGTTGTAGCTGCTATCAAAGACCTTCCCATTTTCCAGCTTACCTACATAATGTGCCTGAACAACGTAACCTCTTAATAATGTGATACAACTCAGAATAATACAGAAAAAATGTTTAGGAAGAGCTCAGACGTCTAGTCTCACTACACAAATAGATTTTTCGGAGTAAGATTTTCCTCTAATTATAAATCAATTTCTTTTGGAGCAAGTTTCTCAAATGGCCACTCAACTTGATAACTATATCTACTAAAGTCACTTTGCTTTGTTTTGACCATTCCTTTATTTTCCAAAAGGCCACCCATGCCGGAAACATACATAAATCACTGCAAAATACCACTTTAATTATCAAATTTTTCTTTATCTATACATTATTGTGGGACAAACTACATAGTTATCTACATAAACACCCATTTTGAAGATTGGGCAAAGGTGTTAAACTAGTTCAACTGTTTTCCCTGAGATTTGAATTCTGAACATTAAGACAACGTTCGTCATGATTCTTGAGACATTGGTTTTCCCTGAGAAATGAGGTTTGACTAGTACTTAAGGAAGTAAAACCATGAAGGTTAAGTGAGGGAATTGCTAGTGGCATTTGTTGATTCTACTGCCTTTTGGCCTTCAAAAGATGATAAATTGTCTTCGGGGGAACTATACATGTAGAACACTTCGCCTGAAAGCAAAAATGATCCAGGGAAACTTTAAAATGGTAATGCAGTTTCTCAAGTACTTCTTGAGTACCTCTGTAGTATTAATAGGCTCTGTATGAATCTCAACATGCCTACCAGGATGTACTAACTTTACGAAACATTCCTCTTTTGTTGATCCCATTTTGCCAGTTTACTCCTGGACTTTATGATAAGCTTATGCAAAAAGGCAGCCACTTGTTTTCTTGGCTATAATGAAGAGAGGCAACAAAAAGAACTATGCTTTTATCTAAATTTATACATCAACGTGTGACTAGTAATCCTCTTTGGCACAACAGAAGTCATTTTCTAGTCTTTGGTTACCATATAAACGTACATAAACTTGGCAAAATGACTTTCTCAAATGAGCGGAAGTAATTTTCCTTGCAACAACTTTGGCTTATAACTTCACATTACTTGTTCCAACTACTACACAAAATTTTCATCAACACACTTTCCGATTTACTAATGTTATCATGAATCTTAATATATACCGTATATTTTCCAGATAAACTTACCACTCACCAACTGAACACATGAAAAATGACTTATGTCGTACCAAATGGACTTAGTATTAAAATAACTCGGTTTGGAGTAAAAACTAACAATCTATACACAAATAGGCAACCAAATTCACTATTTATTAAACACATATTACATATCCACAGACTATTTCAAATGTAAGGGTTGGTACGCAGCTATTTAGGTTTATTCTTCTAAAACTAGGCACAAATAAGTTCTTTTTTCCCCAAACTAATAACCATAAAATATCAAAAGGAAGCATAACAGATAAACAAGCACTCAAACATGGCCTCTGTGGGCAAACAAGCCTCCAACTTTGAAAAATGCACATCTAGCCACCTCAACTTGATTTCAACTAATCAACTAAAACGTTGACGTGATGCATAAATTTTGGAGGAGTAAATCGGAGTGTTTAACTTTTGAGCTATCCAAGGTGCATACTCAACATTGAAGTGCTTATTTGCTAGCTGAGATCAAGTTTTGAATGTCTATTTATGTGTTATACCAAATAAAATTAAAAAACGAGATCAATGAGGAAAACCTTAATCAATTGTCCTTTAACAGCTTCAGGGCCATAACCCACAACTTTATCACAATAAGCAAGACCTGAAGGAGTAACTGTAAATTCACATTCCGTAGCTATAGCTTCTTCAGCAATTGCTTCAATATTCGACTGCGGCAGCAAAAAGGCTTCGAGAAAAATCGCCGAAAAACCCAATCCTAAAGCACTTAGGGTTTCTCTTCTACTGAACGAAAATGGCAAGGGAGAAATTGTTTCTTTGAGTTTATTCACAGATTTCGAAGAAGAAGAAGAGAGTACTGGAGATTTGATAAAACGTGGAATTGGGTCAGTTGTTGTTTGGGAATTTTTGGTACAGAGTAACAATGACTGCTTCGTCGGAATGTATGTTCCGATGGAGAACGGAACGGAATTCATTTCCACCAATCAGAGTATTTTAGAACAGATAAGAAAGACAATGGACAGGTTGAGAAGAACTGAATTCATTTCTACGGATAAATATTTTTATCAAAAATTTCGCGTAAAATTTTATACCAACAATAGTTGCCTTTCAATGTTTTTCTTACCATTTTACCATTCCTAAGCTATGGTCTCCAAGGGACTATATTAGTCTAAGAATTATCCGAAAATGGGATATAATAGAAATGAATGAAATACTTAGCAAATACAATCCAAATTAACATGAAATGTACACTAAACAATATCAACAACATCTTAGTCAAGAACGGAAGGCGTTGCTTATCTCGTAGCTGATTATGTGCGTTCCAAATCTACTTTATGATAGCTATTTGCGTCTGAATCATCGTAAATTTTGTCCCGCTATTAAATGTTGATCTACACGTCAATATAGATGTTTTGACATCAAAAACACATTTTTCAGAGTCAAATTCAAAATCAGGTCTAAAACGGGATTGAACCTCTTTTCGATGCTACCCAAGCTCTTCCAACCACTTTCACGTGTAGCTAAGCAAAAATCTAAACCAACGCAACTGGAATCGCCTCAATCGAAACTCCCTAATTTTGTTGATTTCTTGAAAAGAAGTGTCAAAATGGAACATGAAAATTGAAATTGAAGGGTTAAAATGGAACAAGGTTGAGTTGGGGTGCCAAAATGAAATTTGGGGACAAGTTTAAAAGTCTATATATGTGTTTGACCTAATCAGTATTATATATTGTTAAAATGCCATCATCATACACAATCGTCATTAGCTATCAATATTATTCCACCATTAATTATCAGTCGCCACCACCAACACCCACAGTTAAATACTGTTGTCAACCACTATACCATAAAACACTACCCACAACTATAAATTATAGTTCTAGTTTCGTTCTATCAGAGAAAAGAAAACACGAATCTATTACAATATAATTAGTACATATTTATCATGATGATAAAAACAAGGAACCACTATATATTAAATTATACATCAAATATTGAGGAAAAACATAGAATTATAGTCTACTGTATTTGAATTTAGGATCAAGATAGTCCAATTCACCTTAGTATTATAAAATGAGGGTAATTTTGATATCAATGGTTAATTAGTCTATCTATCTATACTATATTAAAAGCGTGAAGATCCTTAGAAATGTTGTTTGAATATTTTGTCCTTGATTAAAAGTTTTTTTTTAAACAAAATCGTCTTTTCACCATTTTTTAATTCTTATTTAATTATATTTATAATATTAATTTTTAAAATAAGGACTTCTAGCTATGAAAAGACTCCTAAATCTTCCTTATTTAATAGACTTCTATTTCTTCTTTATTTAAATCAAGAAAATACTCTGCCGTCGCTAAGGAAAATTCTAATTTACTTGTTATTGTTTCATTTTTTGAGGTCAATTGAACTAAACTTCATAGCTAAATTAAAATATTTTTATATTATATTAAAATAAATACTTAAATACACGTGAAAATTTTAGTAGTTCAGTTAATTTGACTATCTGAACTTTCGTCAATCTTGTTGACGAGGATTTGATTCCACCCGCATGAATTGAGACGTTGCAGTAAGTTCCCCACATACTGGAGTGGTAAAAATTATAAAATTTAAGTTACATTCATATGTAAAAAAATAAAATAAAAATTATACATCATAAATTTAATTTAATCATATATAGCATATTATAGGTCCATGCATTGCAATTTTAGTATTTTTCTTCATTTAATCACTTATGTTTGTTGTGATTTTTTTAAAATTATTTATTTAAATAAAGTGCTTCACATTTTATTGATTTAAATAAAGCAAAATGAGTATAAAAGACGGCAAATAATCAAATATTGATGTCCTTGGTGCTAAAATATATTCATAATTAATTTTATTTATACTACTATATTAAATTTAATTGGGTATAACTGATTAATATTTAATTTTTTAGTTTATCTTAAGTTTGACAGAAGAGTTCATTTTGATTGAGAGCACTGTTCTTAGAAATGAGCCTTATAATGTACATATACAAATTTAGTCGAATTTCAATATAAGTATCGAAATTTTTTTTTTAAAACAAACTTAATCGTCATATTGTCTAACTTTTCATATTTATTTTCCTTTTTATCCCATGCAATAAGTGGAGTGGTAGTTATTACTCCTTAACAATATTGCAATTTTAGTATATTTCTTTGTTTGGTCACTTAAGTTTGTTATGATATTGTTTTTCTTTATCTAGTAATTTGAATTTGTTGATCTTAATAAAGCTAACGTGTGAAAATTAAAGATTCAAATATCAAATCTTAACCTATTTGGTACTAAACAATAATATGTCAATTCATTTGAAATTAAAATATAATGGTGATTTTCTTTTTAAAAGGTATGCATAATGCTTAGTTTAAAAAAGATAATCAAGATATAACATGTTATTGTATCATATTTTTTATACATTATTCTATCTATTTTTTTAGTTTAAAATCATAATATTCAAAAGTTTTCTTAATTTTCTTTTGTATAAATTAAAATTAGACAAATAAAGAGACAATTAATTTCAAGGGATTAACAACATTACTATATTAGTAATTAGTTTAGTCTCTAACAATATTTTCCATTTAAGAATCTTATGTTTGAAAGCAAAGTTAAATTGAATATTTTAATTTATTGTTTCTCCATACTTACAAGTTAAATCGATCCTTCATTCCGTAATTTGTCTATATATAAACATGCGGAAATCTTGAATGACTATATACAAATATTTAGCATATGCCGAAGAGTTAAAGAGTGTCAAATATAAACTACTATATTGTTTTGTGCATTTCTTGCTGGAAAAAATGATTCAACTGATCAATACAAATCAAGTTTTTACTTTTTTATTGTGTATATTCAACTCTTATAACACAAAACATATTTATTAGCTAATAATAAAATCGTGATAGCAATAAGTTTTGCGTTACAAGAGTTGAATAAACACAAAAAGACAAAAACTCGATTTGTATCGATCAGTTGAACTATTTTTTCCAGCAAGAAATGCACAAAACAATATATAGTAGTGTATATTTGACATTGTTTAACTCTTCGGCATATGCTAAATATTTGTATATAGTCATTCAAGATTTCCGCATGTTTATATATAGACAAATTATGGGATGAAGGATCGATTTAACTTGTAAGTATGGAGAAACAATAAATTGACATATTCAATTTAACTTTGCTTTCAAGCTTAAGATTCTTAAATGGAAAATATTGTTAGAGACTAAATTAATTACTAATGTAGTAATGTTGCTAATCCCTTGAAATTTATTGTGTCTTTATTTGTCTGATTTTAATTTATACAAAAGAAAATTAAGAAAATTGGTCTAAATCAAATCAAATTATTGAGTAGAATGTTTTGAGTGTTGTTATTAAAATATTTTCATATTATGTTTAACTGAACTTTTACGATGACGGTTCGATTCCTGCATCGTGAAGAATCGAGACACTAGCAGTAAGTGGTAAAGCATCACATTGTGCATTACCAAAGAATCAAATATTGAAGTCCTTGGTGCTAAAATATATTCATAATTAATTTTATTTACACTACTATATTAAATTTAATCGGATATAACTGATTAATATTTAATTTTTTAGTTTATCTTAAGTTTGACAGAAGAGTTCATTTTAAAAAATGTATGCAATGAAAATAATTTGATTGAGAGCATTGTTCTTAAAAATGAGCCTTATAATGTACATATACAAATTTAATCAAATTTCAATATAAATATCATTTTTTAAAAAAAAAAACAAACCTAATCGTCATATTGTCTAACTTTTCATATTTATTTTCCTTTTTATCCCATGCAATAAGTGGAGTGGTAGTTATTACTCCTTAACAATATTGCAATTTTAGTATATTTCTTTGTTTGGTCACTTAAGTTTGTTATGGTATTGTTTTTCTTTATCTAGTAATTTGAATTTGTTGATCTTAATAAAGCTAACGTGTGAAAATTAAAGATTTAAATGTCAAATCTTAACCTATTTGGTACTAAACAATAATATGTCAATTCATTTGAAATTAAAATGTAATGGTGATTTTCTTTTTAAAAGGTATGCATAATGAATGGTTTTAAAAAAATTAATCAAGATATAACATGTTATTGTATTATATTTTTTATACATTATTCTATCTATTTTTTAGTTTAAAACCATAAGATTCAAAAGTTTTCTTAATTTTCTTTTGTATAAACCAAAACCAGACAAATAAAGAGACAATCAATTTCAAGTGATTAACAATATTACTACATTAGTAATTAATTTAGTCTCTAACAATATTTTCCATTTAAGAATCTTATGTTTGAAAGCAAAGTTAAATTGAATATGTCAATTTATTGTTTCTCCATACTTACAAGTTAAATCGATCCTTCATCACATAATTTGTCTATATATAAACATGCGAAAATCTTGAATGACTATATACAAATATTTAGCATATGCCGAAGAGTTAAAGAGTGTCGAATATATATTACTATATTATTTTGTGCATTTCTTGCTGGAAAAAATGACTCAACTGATCGATACAAATCAAGTTTTCACCTTTTTATTGTGTTTATTCAGCTCTTATAGCAATAAGTTTTGCATTACAAGAGTTGAATAAATACAAAAAAAACAAAAACTCAATTTGTATGATCAGTTGAGCCATTTTTTTCAGCAAGAAATGCACAAAATAATATTTGACACTCTTTAACTCTTTTGCTTATGTCAAATTGTTGTATATAGTCATCAAGATTTCAACATGTTTATATATAGACAGATTATGGGATGAAGGATCGATTTGACTTGTAAGAATGGAGAAACAATAAATTGAGTTATTCAATTTAACTTTGCTTTCACACATAAGATTCTTGAATGAAAAATGTTGTTAGGGACTAAACTAATTACTAATATAGTAATGTTGCTAATCCCTTGAAATTAATTGTCTCTTTATTTGTCTGATTTTGATTTATACAAGAAAAAAAAAATTAAGAATTTTTTTAAATTTTATGATTTTAAACTAAAAAATACATAGGATAATGTTTCAAAAATATGATGCAATAACATTAGTTTTTTCAATTAAGCATTATGCACACCTTTTAAAAAGAAAATCACCATTATATTTTAATTTCAAATGAATTGAGATATTATTGTTTAGTATCAAATCGGTTAAGATTTGATATTTGAATCTTTTCACACGTTAGCTTTATTTAGATGAGCAAATTTAAATTACTAGATAAAGAAATATACTTTATTTAGATGAACAAATTTAAATTACTAGATTAAAAAAAATAAATCAAATATATGTTATTCATTTATTTCTATTTATACGTCATTGATTCGTGAACAATCATAATAAATATTATATTTAAACAAACAATACAATAACCATCCAAACAAGACGTAAGGAAGTATGTTTTTTGAATATCTTCTTATCATCTGATTTATCGTCTTTATGATTTGCAATTATAAATATTTGCAGACGCCCTCATTGCTTTCGAACCAAATAATATAGAGTCTTAGGCATCTATCTGCAGTGTTAGCCACTGTTAAAAATCAATCAATGGCGGAAGCTCTGCTTCAAGTTGTTATAGAGAATCTGACTTCTTTCGTCGGA
>JBCEWC010000789.1:0-28944 GCA_038996855.1 Solanum aculeatissimum | reverse complement strand
CTTGGCAACCAAAATCAAGTGGAATAATAATGAGGACAGAGCAATTAATAAAGAGATAAACTGCCCTCCACAAATTGAAATTTGACCAAAAACTAACATGTTGATATCAAAGAGTAATTCACTCTTCTGTAATAGTATAAATAAATATAATTAGAGGGAGTTGAAGCAGCTCAACAAGCAAGAAGTTAATATGCTTCTCTGGCTGCTATAAGTATAAATAATATTTACTTTATAAGTCCTCTATATTTTGCAAGTTAGTCTTTATTCTAGAATGATTTACATATTTAGAGTATTTTAAAGGGTGTTCAAAAGTTATCTATCATATTCTAGAGTCTTTCTTAAACCTTTTCTTGACTTTAGATTTTTTTTCCTTTAGGATGGTCAAGTGACGGGTCGTGACAATCGAAATCAAATTACGAGAAAGGTAAGCTTAACTTACCTTTCACGAAGAAGCAGATGGAAAACTGAAAAGAAAGGGTCCTATGTCTCTTTTGGTCTTTCAAGAACGAAGTAGCAGAAATAAAACATGTTTTGAGACTTTTTTGACTAAATATCTGTGATTGCCCCATCATGGCGGCATCCATCCCGCCATGGATGCTCCGCCATAGAGGGAATGATCCCATTATGGTGAGTTTCACAGAGACAAAAACTCTGAATTTGCGTCCCAAACCTCCATTTTGCAACACATCTTAAACCACAACGCTTTAAAATTAACCCTTCACTTTTGGGAGTTTTACTCGTCCGAACTCAATTCCGTAATCTGCACAAGCTCCTTATCGTCTTGACTATCAAGTCAAAAGATCAAATTCTACTAATGGTCTAGAATGAGGCGATACAACCCCGAAACACTAAAGTAAAATAATGTCTTAAAATGTCTGAATCCGAAGGAAGTGGACTGAGAATCTAGATGAATGTATGGTAGCGTGAAAGAGATGACTCACCCTTACATTTCAAAATCAACAATCTTCTAGTTGAGACCTGTCAATAACCACCTGAAGATGTCTTGTACTCAATAAAAAATGAACAATTAAGCATGGGGAGTTGTTTAAAAAATATTTAAGGTGCAGAAAGGCCAAAATATATATTTATGCTATTTAAAATTGAAGAGAGACTATTCTTTATTTCTCTTATGAGAGTCAAAAAATCAAGTCACTACATTTGGGAACATCTTATATTCATGTTACTCCTTTGTTGATGTAATAAAGATTTAATGTTTAAGACATTTAATATTACTTCTTTTCTTTATTTAATTTAAATAACTTCTTTTTTTTATATCACTCAAATATGTTATTAGTCGATTATATTATATTCATATTATCTAATATACCACATTCGTAAAATCAAATTGAGAAGAGAAAAACTTTGTCAAACCAAGTTTATTTTGGTTCAAATTGGATGCTAATAGTTCAAAATTTAAATTAAATCGAAAAATTGAAAAATCGAAAGCATATTATAATTTAGGAATAACTTGTTTTTGAATCAAGTGACCATAGTCAAAAAAGAGAAAGTGGAGGAAAAAGAAAGCAAATGAGAAACAATAAAGAAAAGAGTAAAGAAATATTAAACCTTGTGTATTTTACTTTTTTGCACATTCTCCACTAGCTATAAAGCATCCCTTTTTATTCTTTCAATGTGGGCTCACCCCCCAAGTAAAGTCTAAAATTTTTTTTTGGTTGTGTTAGATATGCATGAAAAAGATAATTATACTTAGGGACGTTTCACTTAAAATAATTATAAAAATAGTTTTTCATTATATAGACATATATAGTTAGTATATATTATGTATTATAATGTATAACTTATATAAAAGTATTATACACTGTATATTAGTATATACTTTCTATAACTTTTGACAAACTATATTGTATAGTCAAGTATAATTTCGCTGATTTAAAACTATTTTTTTATTAATTATTTTTTTGTATATATATGAAATTTCTCCTATTTTATATTTGGTTGATCAAAGTTTTTAAAAAATATTTTATCTTAAAATAATAAGGAAATGAATTTTTTTTTTAGTAAAACAAGAGAGAATAAATTCCACAAATGACATTTCACATGTAGTTCTCATTCACTAATACACACCGATAGCCCCCTATCCCACCTCTCGGTATTTGTCAAGACTATATTCAAATATTCATAGGATAATATTTTTGACTTAAACACACATACACATATAAAAAAAATCCACATATCTTCTTATATGACTCACTTTTTTTTTACTTAGTCTAAAAAAGAATAACGCATTTTTATATTTAGTAACACTTTGTTTTTAAAATACACATTTTACTCTTAATGAAACAGTTTATAGCCATAAAAATATCTATAACTTATTTTAGATTAAAATTACAAATTCTAAATTTTTTCTTGAACTCTGTATCAAGTCAAACTATATCACATAAATTAAGACGGCAAATTAAACTTCCAACAATATCTATATATTGAGTCACAATTTTTACCTTCTTATACATTCCTTCCCCTTCTATAGTTTACAAAATTTTCATTCTTTCTTTCATTGAAGAAAAGGAGAAGCTAAGGCAACTGAAATACATCCACTTGTAGTCACTCTATTAATTAGTGACAATCATCTTCGCAGCTAGTTTCACATTGCCAGGAGGTATCAATCCCAATAGCTCTAATAAAGGGATAAATGTATGATGATTCTATATCATCATACATCCCTTTATTAGTTCGGATTGCTATCAAATTCTCCTGGCAATGTGAAGCCAGCTGTGAAGGTGATTAATGTAACTAGTAGAGTGGCCACAACTAGATGTGTTTGATCTGTTGAAAAAATTAAATTGCTTTGTGGTGGTGCTCAAGTTGGGGGAAGGAGCTAGATAGGGCGGAGGGGTTCATCCGTGAAAAATTATATTGTTTATATATATTGTTAAAATTATTTTCTTATCTATATATAATATGGTAGATGTTGAATCCCTTTGAATTTTTTTGTATGTTTACTTCTGTATATTTTGAATTTCTTTAGTGAAATTTTTGGCTCTGTCATTGCCCACCTCCATTCCGATATTGTTTCTTCTAGATTACATACAAATAAAAATAAATTTTGGGATAATATTTTCTATTTTACTTACTAAGCACAAAATAATAATAATAATAATAAGTTGTAAGAAAATCACTTATTTGACTTTGAGAACAAAATGCTCTTGAAATTGCTATAATATGTAATTTGAGCTGTCTTTCATAATATTTCCCACTCTTTTTCTAGTCTGTCCCAGCTTTGTAACGAACTTCGTTCAGCGTAAAATTATACTATTTATATATCTTAGTAAGAGGGGAAAGGGTTAAGGATTTACCCGGTGTGAGATATCACATTGTTGGAGGAACCCTATTTTTCTATTGGAGCTTCCCTCATTCATTTTATCGAACATAATGATGCGAAAAGTTTGGAAATAGAACAATTCCTTCTGGAGTTCATTTTGGTCGAACCGCTTAGTTTGCTTTGTTTATTATTTTTTTATGTATATGTAAAAAATGTTGAATCTTCTTTGATTTATTCGTGTATTTACTTCTTCATATTTTGAACCCTTTAATAAAAATTTTGACTCGGTCACTAGGCTAGCACTAATTGGATCCATACTATGGGGGATGAACAGCCAATGAAGGAAGGAATTTAGTCTTTGTCTCAGAAAAAAGGAATTTGGTCTTTGCCTTAAACCAAAAAAGGGATTTGATGTTTGCATAAAAAGAAGGGATAAGTATCAAAAACATATCGAAACTATCATCTTTTTTCGAGTTTCATACTTAAACATTGGAAGTATGAGTTTCATATCTAAACTATGACCTTATTAGTATCTCTTACGATTTACTTCTTTCATGTGAGAAAGGATAAACATGTATCACTTGTTAGACAACATAGATATCTATCCCTCAAAGGAATGGAAGCAATTGAAAGCACGTCGAGGCAGGACGAAGCTAAGGCAGATGAAAAAAGAGTCATATATCTTAATACATATATTTATAGATTTCTTAATACGTATATAGAAGACTAGATAAAAGCTACTAGATTCCCGTGAACCATGCCCTATAGTGGATCCTCCCTGGCCAATGCCTATTCATCCTGCACTGTCTTTAGCTATGAATTATGCAAAGAACCAGGGGAAAAAAGCTAATTCAGCAAGTATAAGGACAATTTACTGAACATCGACTTGGCTCGGACAAAGGTGAAGTAGCTTTTGCAGAATTGCAGTTTAAAACTTTGAGGGACATCCTGCCGGCACCTTTGCACCAGTACTACTTGCTGAAGGGTTGGATATGAGTCATCACAGGCAATCCATTTTGAGAATGTTAGATTCTTTAATTTCAAAACTTTAAGGTTAGGAAACTCTCCCTACTTAACATCCCATTGTCTCCCTTTGAAAGCATTTCCCTCTAGTTTCAGAACTTCAAGGTTGGACAATCTACCAATGCTTGAAATTTTGCTCCATTTGAGCTTAAGATCTACCAAAGTTAATATCTTGAGGTTTGATGGATATGTAAGTTGTCAAGAACCTCGGATCGTGACAAGTATATAGAGGACTTATGCATATACACCAAATGGTGCTCGGAATAATGGTTTGATCATAGATTCCGAATGTCTCTAACTGCTTCAGGTTGCATACTGAGTCTTGAATCTTATAAAAATCCAACTGCAGCTCCAGAACCTAAATCTAATACTCTCAAATGTTTCCAGGATTTAGTCAAATCATGATAAAGAAGAGGGAGAATTGAGTGCCCTCGGAAGGATTCATACAGAGTTGATGTCTTCTCCAAAACTAAATTTATCTCTTAGAAGCCGCGGCTTACAAGTTGTTGGTGCTACAATTTTCTTCCCTGAACAAAGGAAGGTAGTGAAGATTTGAATAGATAGTGGCATATGTGGTGATCAATTCAAGTCTGGAAGTCAAAATAATCTGATTTCCATTATTGTCATCTGAAAAAGGTCATCCCATGCCTCGGAACTCCACACGTTATCCACAACGTAATAATAAGGTACTTCTTCCCCTTCAAACTTGTGTAAGGCTTCTCAGCTAGTTCATCATTACTATAATCATGAGGCTTACAAATATGACTCCATAAGAGAGCTCTCTTGTTGTAAAATTGAGAAGAACAATGAACACCACAACTGAATATCAAAGCTAGTGGAAAGAGCTTGATGATCACAATTTCTAGACATGATGCAATGAATTCATTTCAATTTCAAAACCATTCTGAGAAAGTAATGGACTCACAAGATCAAATATAATTGGGAGGATAATATATCTATCCCTCAAAGGAATGGAAGCAATTGAAAGCACGTCGAGGCAGGACAAAGCTAAGATATATGAAAAAAGAATCGAAAATATTATGAAACCATCTCAAACACATCTAGTTGTGGCTACTTTACTAGTTACAGTCACCTTTGCAGCTGGCTTCACATTGCCAGGAGGTTTTGAAAGCGATTCCACTAGCACTAACAAAGGAACAGCAATTCTAATACGAAATGCAGCCTTCTGTGCCTTTGTTGTTACGGATGCCATTGCCTTTTCATGTTCCGCAGGGACTATGTTCATATACTATGTTATGGCGGACACAAGACATGCATCAGAAAGTTATAGAGAAGTGTATCCAGTTTTAAGGAAACTTTATAACGACGCAACCTATCTGCAAGGTTTGACAATGTTTTTAGGACATTCAGCTGCTCTCGCCATTTCTGTCTGTATCATCGGCTGCACCTCTTTCCTTGTCTACTTTAGGGTGTATTTTCGTTTAGTCGAGAAGAATAGAAGAGAGTAGAGAGACATGAATGCATGGTAGAATCAGGTGTATTGTCGTTGTTTTACTTTGTATACTAACAACAACGACATATCAGGTGTTATCCCACAATTGGGATCTGTAGAGAGTAGAATGTATGCAGATTTTGCTCTTACTTTTCTAGGGGCAGAGAATTCGTTTCTGATAAACTCTCGACTCTAAAGAGTAAAGACTTTGTCTACTATCAATGGTTGAAAATAAACAAAAGCTATTTTCTTGAACAAGCCAAAACTCTAAAGACTTAGTTCGCATGGAAGTATCAAGAAAATAGAGTGTACGCAGACCTTACCCTTAATTACCTCATGGAAGTAGAGTTGTTGTTTCTAAAAGACAATCGGCTCAAATTCAGCAAATCAAAGTAGTTACGAATAAAACATGAGAACTAATTAGGAAAGCAGTGCAGTGACAATAGATACTAAACAAGGCTACTACTACGACAGACACAGTGCTTCCAGACTCCCACCAAGACTCACGGCTCGTGCTGCAAGATCTTAACTGAATCAGCTTCATTGAGCAACTGCTTCCAAGACTCTGAGGATCCTACAACTTTGCATAGTCCATTCTGAGATTTCTGGCTTCCTCATTTTCAAGACTTTTAAGGTTAGGAAACTCTATGTCCCAAGTTTACCAAATAAGTCATAAAGGCCTTAAGGAGTCCTTCCCCTAATCCAAGGCCTTTATGAATTATTTGGTCCTCTTTGAATAATGTTGAGTAAAGAAAGCATATCTTCAACAGAGTAGGTAGGTATTGGTAACTTCTTTTACCTATATCATCACAATGTTAAATAATTACTTCCTACGTCTCGTCTCAGTTTATATGACTCACTTTCCTCTTTAATCAGTTACCCTCAATTTCCACATTCCGGTGTGTATTATGCCAACAGGTTCCACCACCAATTGACGCTAAGAAGTTGAGTCACCTTTTTTTTTTTCCAAAAATAGAATAGAATAAAGAATGTGATAGTTCATATAATGTATTGATCATAGGATCACTCTATAAATAGGTCAATTCTTTATGACTTCCCATCATTCACGACATCCCTTGATTCTTGCAAGAATGGCTCTGCAGTGGAGGAGTAGAAGCGCTGGTCATGACACATTTTTATATTTAATAACAATTTAATTTTAAAATATTCATTTTACTCTTAATGAAATGATTTACATTCATATAATTATCTATCACTTACTGTAGACCATGCATTTTTAAAGTTTTCCTTTCTTCCTTAAACTTTATACCAAATCAAAGTAGCTCATATAAAATTGGATGGAGAGAGTAATATTGTTTCTTGTGAAGGGGGTTCAAAGTTTGGTGAAGTATCTTGAGTTCTAATCTCACCGCTGATATGGGCTTAGCTTTTGGGTTCAAAATCTCAACCCAATAAAAAGAGCCATATTATTTTGGGCAAATTACATATATATATATATACGAAAAAGTAAAAAGTTTACAAAAAAGTAGTTCATGTTTTATTTATATAAAAAATAGCCCCAATCAGCGAAACTATACATGACTATACAATATAATTATAGAAAGTATACATTGCTATACAATGTATATTCCTTATACATGAGTTATACACTAAATATACGTTATGATACAAAAATATATACTAACTATACATGCCTATACAATGAGGGTTGAATGACCAAAATTGTAACATATAATCAAAGGTCAGTCAGATGGCTATTTTTTGTAATTTTAAAAAATGAGCTATTTTTTGTGTAAATAATTTTTCTCAGTGACTTGTGAACGTAATTATCCTATTATTTTTGGGTTTAATGTACTAGAAAATTACACAGGGTATTATTCAAATGTAGTGGTCTTGCTTTTTTATCTTTTGTAACGGCAGTCTTAAAAAATACATTTTCTTCCACTTTAAGTTGAATCAAAGTACCTTTTTTGCCTCTCTACACCTTAAGGGCTTGTTTGGAATGCCATCTTTGTATAATTACTAGAGTAGTAATTATCAGCCTAGTAATTACTATGACTTGTTTGTTTGCTATAATGTAATTACAAGTGTATAATTTGGTGGCAACCAAGTTATATTAAATATTAAAATAAAAATTAATTATCTAAAATTAAAAAAAATTATATTAAAAAAATAAGAAATTAAATATTTAAGATATATATTGTCTTTTGAAAATAAATAAATTCGTGAACATGTGTTCTAAACTAAAATTATAAAAAAACTAATTTATATTTTTCAAATTAGTAGATTTTAATTAAATTCATCACAGTAAAAATACAAGATTTATGAACATCATGAAATGCATGATTGAAAAAAAAAATTAATATTACAAAATATAATGTCATAGTAAAATTATTAAAATATTTGACAAAAAGATTATCTATCAAATCTAACTAAAATAAATGGTTTGTAATGTGAAATATCAAGTCAATACTTCTAAAACAAATAAAACTAAAAAAAATATATAACATAAGTTCTAAATTCAGAATACAAAATTTAACATAATACTCTTATGTCAAATTTCAACATAACATACATAAATATTATTTAAAAGAAAAAAATAAATTTATAACTTTGTTCAATAATGAATGCAATTATAATTTAAAAATTAGAATAATAATAAAATCATGCTAATAAAAAAAAATGAACACAGGATAAATAAATAAAAAGATAATACAAAAAATTACATGAAATCACAAAAATTAAAGGTTGAGAATGAGAAAAAAAATGAAAAATAAATATCATAAAATAAACATATATATTTTTTAAAATAGTAAAATAATAAAAATAAATAAATAAAAATAAGTTAAAAAGTAACTAGCTTGTAAATTCAGTGGTGGATCCAAAATTTTAACTTAGGAGATTCGAAATATAATAGTATAAATAAACCAAAGCTGAAAAATTTAATGCTTTAAGTGAGATTCGAACCCTAAGCATGAAAGTTCATTTAAAAAAATAATCTACCATTATGCTAGACTTTACTTATTATTTAAGAGATTCAAATTTAATATATATACAAAAATATAGAAAATTTACTATGTAATTTTTTGAATCCCCTCCCCATACCCTAGGTCCGCCCCTGCTTGTAATTATATCATGTAATTACCAGAACGTGTAATTACGTCTTAATAATACTCAATTACACCAAATGCAATTAGCAGAGTAGACTTTCCTTATTAGCCCTTTTCCCTTATTTTAATAATAATATAATTTGAAAATGGGTCCCTAGAGAGACGTTGGCAAATTGGGGTTTGACAGTTACCTTAAAATTTGAAAAAAAGGAAATTGCAGGCAAATAAATTACAAAGAATAAACTCAGAAGGGGACCAGTCATCTCAAATGATCTCAAATTCTGTTTTCTACTGAATAATGTTAGTCATAAATGAGATTGGTGTTGTTTGATGAATGTGTACAAGTTGCCTAGTTTCACCATTTCTGTTTTTGAAAATTTTCGAGCTCTAATGCAAAATATAGCTGAGAATGGCTCATTGAGTGAGTCGGTATGGAGCAGATCTAGTCCCGGTACATCCTCTGATGAGAGCAAAGGGAAGGACTGTTGTTCATCGCCGTCTCCGATGTTTCAAATGACCACAAAAGAAAATGATGTGATTTCAAATGTTTCAGGTTCGTCTTGTTTTGTTTTTTTTCATAATTTGAATTTTTATGGTAGAAGAAATGAGGACAAAAAGGGAAAGGAGATTTTGACATGTATTGTAGATGCGCTTTTTACTTTGGAAAAGAAAGAAAAAAGCCATGGATTCTTTTTTTTTTCCTGTTAAATGGACACATTCTGCTTTTTTTTCATGTTCAAATTTGAATATTTTATGGCGGCTGTGAGTTAGAAGGTTTTCTAGAGTTATTTGCAGAATTGGAGATGATGAAAGAGAGATTTTCGAAATTGTTGCTTGGCGAAGATATGTCTGGAAGTGGGAAAGGGGTTTGCACATCATTAGCTATTTCAAATGCCATAACCAATCTCTGTGGTAAATTCCATTTTAGGAGACATTTTTTTTGTTTGTCAGTGTGCTTTTTTTGACAAAAATTCAATGTGTAGCTACTATATTTGGACAATTGTGGAGACTAGAACCGCTGTCTCCGGAGAAGAAATCAATGTGGCGAAGAGAGATGGAATGGCTTGTCGCTGTTAGCGACCATATTGTTGAATTAAAACCTTCTTGGCAAACATTTCATGATGGAAGTAAGCTTGAGGTCATGACTAGTAGACCAAGAGCAGATCTTTTTATTAATCTTCCAGCTCTTCGGAAACTTGACAATATGCTGATTGTAAGAATCTCTTTGTCCTGTTTTTTCACATGTAGAGAATAGATAGATCTTCACATGATTCATTTGTTATATATATGTTGCAGGAAATACTAGATAGCTTCACCAATACTGAGTTTTGGTATGTGGATCAAGGGATAATCGCGGGCGAGGATGATGGTTCAGCTTCTTTTCGGAAAGCTAACCAGCGCCAACAAGACAAGTGGTGGCTGCCTGTTCCAAGAGTGCCTCATGGTGGTTTGCTTGAGGACACAAGGAAGAAGTTAAATCACAAGCGCGAATGTGCTAGTCAAATTATGAAAGCTGCTATGTCTATAAATAGCATTGCATTAGCTGAGATGGAAGTTCCTGAATCATATTTAGATGCTCTTCCAAAGGTACATAACATCGACTTTCTCTTGATCAATACAAAGAAGCATCACCTTAACTTATATGTGAATAAATTTACTAGAGTTTGCTAACTTATATGGTTATGTTGTTGTTGGTGTTTCAACTAACATGTCGAGGAAAGCTAGATATTGATTGTTTATATCTTGTCTCTAGAACGGAAGAGCCTGTCTAGGGGATGTCATCTACCGCTACATCACATCAGAGCATTTCTCCTCTGAGTGCTTGCTTGATTGTCTTGATCTATCTACTGAATATGTTGTGTTAGAGATAGCTAACCGTGTGGAGGCTTCAATTTACGTTTGGCGTAGAAGACATCATCCTAGACCTCCAACTAATCCAAATCGCTCAACAGCAAAAACATCTTGGGAGATGGTCAGGGATCTAGTGGTTGATGGGGACAAGAGGGAATCACTTGCTGAGAGAGCTGAAAACCTCCTGCTTTGCCTGAAGCAGCGATTCCCTGGCCTAACCCAAACCACTTTAGATGCCAGCAAGATTCAGTACAACAAGGTTTGTTACTAGCGTAAAAAGGCGTTATGCTTTCTTTCCTGGATACACAATTTAGTGACTAGATTTTTTTCTTCAATCATATTTCAGGATGTAGGAAAGTCTATCTTAGAGAGCTACTCAAGAGTCCTTGAGAGTCTAGCTTTCAACATTGTTGCACGAATTGATGATCTACTACATGTGGACGCGTTAACTAGGCATTCATCTGTTCCTACAATTAGTGTCAAAAAATTGACAGGCACCCCATACAGAACAGCTTTGGCTACGCCAAACTTCTCACCTGCGCCTCTAATAAGCCCTGCAAAGGGTGAGAGAACTCCATTCCTCAGTGCAAATAGCAACAAACTAGCTGGACGCGGCTTTGGAGTGAAGAGAGTCTTGTCAAATTATCTTGGCTGTGAAGCAAAGACGAAGAATTCTGGACATGCCTTTGCTTCTAACAAGAGTACCGAGACCATTCAAAGTCCAGAGAAGCTATATCTTCACGCTGGAAAAGGTCTACGATCAATAGACCGCTGATTGTTGGAAGTAAAGTTATATATTAGGAATGCATAGAGCAATACTTCTGCTTGGACTATATTGTTTTTCACCTTTGTTACATTATTTGTTTGTTTACATTGCCATGCTTGTGTGATGTAATGTACACACTCTGTGTCTGTTCCCTTGAGGAGCAGCACTCTTTATCATAATTTATAACTAAGATATATTGCTGAAAGAAGGAAACAATAATCTATATCTATCCTCTATGTTATATTACATTAAGAGCATGAACTCGTTAACTTGAACTCTACGAGACGACCAAGGTAATATTCTCTTAGTTACAGAAGAAGGCATGAAAAGAGTACTTCTGACTGATAATTAATTGTCTAATAGGCAGTGACGGATCCAGAATTTTCTTTAAGAAGGTTCAAAATTTTAAGAAGTAAACACATGAACTAATCGAGGGAGGGGGGGGGGGGGGGGTTCAACATCTCTTCTATATAATTAAAAAAATTATTTTTCCCATATAAAAATAGTCTAATTTTTCCCTGAAGAAGGTTCGGCTAACCTCCTTCAGTACTGTGTGGCTCCGCCACTGCTAATAGGGATTTGATCATTAATAAATCAAATTACATTGTATATAGAAATCCAACAGGTATAGAGAACACCATTCGCTAGAAAATTATACTGTATATATAAATCAAATATATATCATTAACACACATGATTTTATTATTATTGAGATAATTTCAAATATATACAATAAACGAATTAATTTACAATAAATATAGTCATTTTTATTTATATAAAACAATAGGAAATATACAATGACTATATATTAGTAGCTTACCAAAAGTCTAGAAAAAATAAACTGACTATAATATAGATTACTTATACATGAGTTATACACTGAATATACATGATGATACATTCAAAAATTGAATATAATTTGACTATACATGAAATATATACTGACTATACATGTCTATACGTGGATGATTTTTTTGTGATAATTACTTCGATCGAATGACCATTTACTGCAATTATCCCTTATTTATTATTATTATATACCCTTCCAGCTTTGCTTTAAAACTAGGCCTAAAAATCAAATGGACCTTGTGCTTTAAAATTAGGTTATTGGGTAAACTGATAATCCATTAAGACTATAATAATTTATTACTTTATCTTTTCATAAATATTAAATATTAATAATTTAACATCACTTGATACTAAATCGATACTTGTATGTAATATATTTGCTCGGTTTTCAATGTATAATCCTTCTGTTGGAAAATAAATTAGAATATTAAGTCAAATATTGCATATTATTAAGTTTAGATGCTCAATTGATTTGTTTATTTTATTATATCTCATTGTATCGCGTCAAATTGTTAGAGAAGTCATATATTTATTTTATGAGTATTTTCTTATTGGGTAAACCGAACCATTAAGGACCAAAAATCGATAAATCGAAACCCGATAAAAAATATCTTATTGATTTGTTATTGGTTTAGCATATTTAAAAATCAAAAAATGATAAACTGAATCGATAATACATAAAATCGAACCATATAAGTCACAATTTATAATATGATGATATTCTCTTTTATATCAAATAATTTATCGTAATCTTTTTACATGCTCCTTAACAAAACATCAGTTAGAAAGCATCTCGACTATTTTATCTTGGGGAAATTACATATATATACAAAAAAGTAAAAAGTTTACAAAAAAAGTAGTTTATGTTTTATTTACATAAAAAAATAGCCCCAAATCAGCGAAACTATACACTAAATATACATTATGATACACAAATATACACTGACTATACATGCCTATACAATGAAGGTTGAATGCCCAAAATTGTAACAAATAGCCAAAGGTCAGCCGGATGACTACTTTTCGTAATTAAAAAAAAGGATTATTTTTTGTGTAAATATTTTTTTTCAGTGACTTGTAAGTGTAATTATCCCTTTTATTTATCTTTAAGACATAATCTTTCATCGTAGAACATTTATTTTATTTATGCGTCATTTTTGCATAATTAAAATCTTTATAATCTTTAAAAATAATTATAACTAAAAATGAAATATAAAGAAATAACTTCCAAAATAACAATTATATTAAAATTAATTATTTTTAAAAATTAAGAAAAATGATTTGAGACAGAAAAAATATTGACTAATAAAATGAAGTTAAATAAATAACTCTCAATTAATAGTGAATTTATGTCAATGCAGCTCTTAAATAAATTATTTTTACACCAACCGCCGCCCAAAAAGGACTAGCTATAAATAAATAAAAATTGCTATTTTATTTTTTTCTCATTAATTAGCAAAAAAAAGTAGTAATACTCCCTGCTGTCTATTTTATATGTCATATTTTACGATTACACATGCATTAAGGAAAAAAAGTAATTTTACTATTTTGTCTTTATTAAATAATTTTTGTCCAACTCGAGCCTATATGACATGAAAGATTAATAGATCCACCTTTGTCATAATACGATTCACTTTCAAAATGCCTTGGAGGTGAAATGGTAGACACGCGAGACTCAAAATTTCGTTTAATCATGTTTTCAATTAATGATACTAAATATGTTAGATTTCAAAAATTAAAATGCATTAAGAGCTAAAATTATAGCTGAAATGCATTTAATTTTTCTAATCGATCAAATGTATCTTTTCAAAGTTCATTCACTATCAAAAATAAAATAAGAAGAATAATATAATTTATGTCTCGAATTTTTAAAATAAGTACTTTTAATTCTTAAAATGGCAAAATTTTAACAAAAATAAATGCACTTAATAGGTCACATCCATTCTGAATAATTATTTCTTAATTTTTTTAAAAATCGAATAAATAAAATTAAATAATTATTTTTAATATATTAAATAATTTTAAAAACTTGGCCAAAGAGCTACGTACCCAACTGTCTAAAGTACGTTGACGTTATACAGATTCGTATCTGCACAATTTAATTTTCAAACAAACGTTGAGGCCAAGTAGTGCACAAAAATTCATGCCATGTGTTTAGACAGTGTTTTTTTTTATAAAAAAATAATTTTCATTGCTATATATATATTCATTTGTTTCTATCAATTTTTTTCCTTAACTAAATTTCTGACTGCGCCACTGAACTCAACGTTGATTTTCTCGATCAATTCAATGGCGAACATAACTGTTGTTGCAGCTGTTCCATCGTCGCGAATATTTGGTATCAGCAGAATGCAGCAGCATCAAGCAGCACCAACTTTGTGAGTTTGTAGTACATACCTTCAATGTGTCAATGCAGTTGTATTTCGACGTGATTCATAAATTCAAAATCCTAGCTTTGATACTGATTTTTACAGATCTATAAGTTAAGGTTGCAAAATTAGGACATGAAATTATAACCTGCTTGATCCGTTTAAGTTTGGGTTGATTATTGACTCGTTTGATTAATTCTCTGTTGGAACAATCAACAGGATAATGTGTTCAAGTACTGCTAAAGGTGCAGAGGAGCTTTCAAGGTAATGTATTAATTTTTGTTTGATTAACAGCTTATTTTGTACTCCCTCTGGCCATCTTTACTTGGTCCCTATTGACTTGACACAGGGGTTAAGAAATAGTAAATGATAGGGGTAATTTTACCAAATCACCCGTTGAATATAATTAATACAATGTATTGAAAAATATAATAGGAAAATAATTATAATTAATGACAAGGGTAAATTAAGAACTAAGTGTAAAATTATCTCTTGATTTCATAAACTGAACAAGTATTGTTGGACATCCTAAAATAGTATAGGGGCCAAGTAAAGATGGACGGAGGGAGTATTTGGGATTCTTAATTAGTGTGGATATTTGATTTTGATAATAGATAATTAAATGAGGTTAGTTTATGTTAATGAGGATTAGTTGACTGTTAGTGTAGATGTTTTTCAACTTTGCATCAGACAAATCATTACAATGTGAACTTGCGTTATGTCTTATATAACACGTCACCTTTGCCTCCCTTCTTAATGTGCCATTTGTGTAAGGTGTCATGTGCACCCCTTCTTCGAAGACTTTCTTGCCTAGAAGAGTGTCAGTCCTTTATGTTGGTCAATCTTCATTAGCTCGATCGCCCTCTGTCAGGGGCATCACATACACCCTTCTTAGGGACTTAAGAGTGTGCACTGAGGTTTGCCCCTACATTATACTGCAAGAGTCCAATTTCGATGCCATATTTGTTATAGTCCGAGGCTGTGGCATGTATTGTCAGGATTTGTCCGCTGACCTTACAGTTATACACCTTTTCTTAGTAAACTTTCCTTGTCAGAAGCAGTCTCAAAGTTATGTTAGATGTTGCACCAGAACTTCTTACTTACCATTTACCTATGTGCAGACTAACGGGCTGCAAACTAGTAGGATGCGGCTCTGCAGTACCAAGTCTGAGAGTTTCCAATAATGATCTTGCAAAACTTGTTGATACTAATGATGAATGGATATCCACTCGGACAGGGATACATAACCGTAGAGTTCTTTCAGGTGAATCTTTCGTTGTTCTTGATTCATACTAGCCTATTGCAGGTTGCTGTCTTCTGTTCTTTGACAAAACGAACTGACAGTAGCATGACGTGTTAATTCATTGGCTTAGCATATGATTATACCTGTCAGGACATGTTGGTCATATTTGGATGTGTATGGAATAATACAAGTCATGTTTGTATGTAAACGCTACAAGGCCGCGATCTGATATACACTTTTACAGGCGAAGAGAATTTAACGGATTTGGCAGTAGAGGCTGCTGGGAAAGCTCTTGAGATGGCAGAAGTTCATCCTAATGATGTTGATCTTATTTTGATGTGTTCTTCAACTGGAGATGATCGTTTTGGCAGTGCTCCGGTGGTATGACTTTGTAGAGTAGTAACATTTCTCTACATCATAGAGCAACAGAATTCACCAATTTATACTAGTGTTTAATTATCTGGTTCATACATTTGCTAGGATTATAGCTGATATCCCCCTTAACGTGACTAAGTGAAGCTCCTTGTAGAGGAATAACTTATGTTGTTCGAAGTCTTCAAAAATGTCAACAACTGTGTGTCAGATCCTCCAAATGTTGCGCATTTTTGAAGGATTCGATGGGGTGAAGCAACATTTTTGAAGAGTTTGAGCAACATAGGAAATAACTTAGATAAGAAAAAATTTGGGCAACATAAACTTGTAGCTTATGGTTTCCCCTGCATGAAACGTGTCGTTACATACTACTTCTTTTTCATATGCATATATGTGAATTCAATGAAGTGAAACTAGCAACTTTTTTAGCATTCTCCAGTCAGTTAAGAACGTATTTTCGTCTGTTGGTCCTGATATGAAAATTGAGCTATCAAAAAGTGTTCCCCTCAATTTTATAAAGGGTGCTCTTCTTGATACTGATTGAACTTTTTCTGACGATTATGTGATCATCCTATCTGAAAAAACACACATTCTCACAGTATTGCAGCTTTGAATTGAAATGCTTGGCTCGTTTAATTGGTGAACGTCTCAATTTCCCTGGTTTACTAGTTACACTAACTAGCTCGACATGTTGTAGTACTCTGACTTGCTATATTGCTCAGAGCCTCAAGACTCTTTAAAAATGTCAATAGGCACGTGTTAGATTTTGGAGTGCATTTTTTTTAGGATCCAACACAAGTGAAACAATATGCTTGAAGAGTCCGAGCAACATAGCTGATTTGCCTCAGGAAAAAGTATTTTATTGATATTTTAAGTTATCATAGCTTCTCAAATCCAACAAAATTTACTGATATTTAACTTATTCAAGTTTTGTTTCCTTTCTGATCTTCACTGATTACTGGTTCTGTCATGGATTTTAGATAGACTATATTTTAAATCTGAATTTCTCAACTGTCTTGTTGTTATCTTTGATCATTCTTGCTTCAAAATTTTATAAAGGACATCTCATCAGTTTCTTGATACTTCTGTGGTCTTAGATCCAAAAAGCACTGGGATGTAAACACAATCCATTGGCTTTCGATATTACGGCTGCCTGTAGCGGATTCTTGTTGGGTTTGTTTTCTGCTTCTTGCTACATCAAAGGTAGAATCTTCTAAACTTTTCCTTCATTATGAAACTTTTGTGAACTGTATAATAAGCTTGCTCTTTACCGTCAAACCTCTCTGTACCAACATCCTTTGTCGAATATCTTTTGGTTGTTATAGCAAAATGTTGTCATAGGGAGAACATATAATGTAAAAATCGGTTCCAATGAAAATTTGGTTGTTACAATGAAATGTTGTTTTACGGATGACTGTTATAGAAAAGTCTAACTGTATTTTGTTCTTGGATATGCTCTATTAATATTACATTTCCGTTCCTATTGCAGCTGGTGGTTTTAAGAATGTCCTTGTAGTTGGGGCTGATGCTGTTTCTCGTTTCGTTGATTGGAAGGATAGAGGTGCTTGTATTCTTTTTGGTGATGCTGCTGGTGCTGTACTTGTGCAGGTATTGATAAAGGAGAGTTTTTTCAACCAGTTATTGAATAGAAATTCAATCTTTTACTAGGCGTGTTTAAATGTTGAAGTTCATACTCATTGAGACTGACAAAAAACATGTGTGAAAGAGTTTTGTTCTTTTATAGGTTGTTTTCTTACTTTAGCTTTCAGATTTGTTTGAGCGAGCTGTCGAAATAATGCTTCTTGGTCTTCATACACTTCTAGGAATTCGGTTCTGAACTTCTGTTTGCTTCTTATGTCGTAGTTTCCATGCAATGTATAGCATATGCTATATGCTTCTGATCTGGTACTTGATTTGGTTTGGGAATACTTCATCAACAGTTATAGCAGCCCATAGGCATGAGATGTACCTCGTGTGTTTGTGTAGTGCTAGGGGTTCCCTGGAAATAGAAGAAGTGGCCGTTTAGTCCATGGTCCATTGGATGGTCGGTGCAAAGCCAAAAATTAGAACACATTGATTCACTTACTTTATCGTTCTTTCTAGAATAAGATTTAGCTTATATATCATTTGGATGGACTCAGATTCTTTCATGTAGGAGAGTTTGAAGTTTGAAAATGATCAAACTTTCAATAAGTTTTACCAATATCTATTTCTCAACATTCACATATCCATGTTTCTTTTAGGCCTGTGATATCGGAGAAGATGGCTTGTTTGGTTTCGACTTGCACAGTGATGGTGATGGTAAAAAGTACGTCACGTCTATTCATCATAGGTGGAATTACATTATTGTGTGTCTGTGTCCTCATCTTCGAATTGGCACTAACTAGTGGTTTAATTTCCATGTTCAGACACTTGATTTCCGCGTTCAAAGAGAATGAAACAGATGATGCATCAAGTGAAAATCACTCCATGACTAGTTTTCCGCCCAAGGTCTCCTCTTATTCCTACCTCCAGATGAACGGCAGAGAGATTTTCAAGTTTGCTGTTCGCGTGGTACCACAATCAATCGAAACAGCTTTAGAGAAAGCAGGTTTAGCTGGCTCCAATAATTTCGATTGGTTGCTCCTCCATCAGGTATGACTTTCTGAGATAATATTTTGTCAATCATCTGAAATTTGTGAAATAGAACATGTTTTTCCTGCTCATTTCTCACCGAACCAGTTCACGAGAAAATGTATGGTGGGAAACAGGTTCTCACCGAGTAACATCTTGATATATCATTCTATTCTCCTGGAATGACAAACTTATATACCTACATTGTTTTCATTTTGAACCTCCAGTAAACTCGACGTGCATGTATTCAGTCTTACTTTTACTTTACATACAGGCAAACCAAAGGATTATAGATGGTGTAGCAACTCGGTTAGAGGTTCCATCAGAGCGCGTGATATCGAATGTGGCAAATTATGGTAATACTAGCGCTGCATCGATCCCCTTAGCATTGGATGAAGCTGTTCGCGGTGGGAAGGTGCAACCAGGCCATGTCATTGCTGCTGCTGGCTTTGGAGCTGGCCTTACATGGGCTTCTGCAATATTCAGATGGAGATGAATGTTGTTATATTTTTTTTTCAGTTGTTTCCAACACAAAAAACCTCTGTCACAAATGTGAAATAGTCTCTCTGGTTGTGGATTATTTCCACCCACGATAAAACAGATTAACAATTTACAGAGTAGCAGTATCTCAAACTCTTGTGATTTTCAGCGAATCAGCAATAGCTTCACACAGACTCGGATTTTACTTTGTAAGAAAATATATGCAAGAAGAGAAGATTTTTTGATACTTGAATAATGCAGAAATGGCCTCTGCCAATTCACTTGCTCGGAACAGGCATGGAGTCGTTTAAGACTAAAGGTGTTTTTATTGATTAAATAGATTTTGTCCAAAAAAATATATCAATCAATCATTTGCCCGATTACGATGGCGCGAGGGGTCTCCTCTACTTTGACATTTTCAAATACAAAGACAAAACTTTCCCTCTAGTTAAATTATTAATTTATTTTAATTAATAGTAACAATAAATACATAAGTTTTTACAAAAATATAAATTCCGGGTATTTTGTTTCTTCCAAGTGTGCTATTGGTTCATCAGATCTGGTTGGCCTCTTTTCATGTATGTATCTCCATCACTCTTCCGCTCAGTAGCTTTTGGTTCTTCGTTTAATCTTGCCTCTTAGTCACTTTTTTGTGCATCTTCGGATGTACATATATATGTTTGAGCTTCGAATTTTGGGGGATTTGTAATTTTTTTTGGCCTAAAGCCACTGCTTTAGGGTTTAACCGCCCTTGCAACTTGTCACTGTAAGTGATACATTTTGGGGTCATTGAGAGCACCATGAATTCATCACTCTGTTGTATGTAGAATATTAATTCGCTAAAGTTCCGCTAATTCTGTTTTCTGATAGCCTTTGCAGTGCTAAATTTGGGGATTATCCAATATTTGATTGCTTAGGTTATGCTCAATTTGCAGTATTTTTTCCTCTTGGGAGGTCTGTCTTTGATTCTCTGATGCTAGTCGTTGTAAGAATAGGAAGTATATAATTCTAAATTTAATGCCTATTGTGTATCATAAAAATCTCATCTTTTCTGTTTACGCTACACATCAAATGTATTTAGCACTTACAGGGTCGATAAGAAATGCAAAGGAGTAGTCTATTCAAAAACGTCATTCTTGGACTCTGTCTTCTACTTCATTATACCAAAATTCAAGTTGGATAATGCGATAGAGAAAGAACACAAAATGGACCTTGATGATCATGCCCATTGTTCTTTGTTCTTATAAAGAAAATAAAATGTTGAACTTTGCTGATCACAACTGCATAATATCTATTTCAGTTGAGGCGTTTCTTTTCTTTTGGAAAGGAGAAAAGGAGTAGTAGTAGTCAGTGTTGTGAAAGACGATCGCCTTGTTGCCAATGACAAAGGCAACCAATTTAGGATTTTAAAAATTTAAAAGGTAATTTTAGGGAGTCCAACCAAATGACCTGACTAGACTTTTTCGTGGACTAGCTAAACTTTTCCGTAGACTTCATGTCCAACCAATAAGTATTTCTTCTCTTCTTCTCTGGTTTCTTCTTTCCGTGTTTCTTTTTTCCTCCTCCTTCAAATTTCAGATTTACTTCTACCTTTGTTTTTTCCTCATTATTTTGACTTTTATTTTGTTTTTTTCTCATTCAAGTTCTAGACTTTTAGTATCTACTCTCTATTCTCAGTTTTTGAATTGAAATATTTGTAAATATGTTATTGAGATTGAGATTTTGATTATTTATATATGTAATAAGTATTTTAATTTTTCTATATTAATAGACGTCGTACTTGAAAAAGGTGAGTGCCTCGCCGCTCGCCTCGCCTTATGGCAAGGCAGACCCTTGTTGGCTTTTGTCGCCTTTCGCCGTTCAAAACACTGGTAGTAGTAGTTATGGGGTGAAATGTTGTTACTTTCTCTGGAAAAGAAATCATGGTGCACTCTATGTTAAAAACTAAAAGGATCGAAAGTGCACTAGTTTGACAAACAATGAAGACTATTATTGCTCCAAGTCAAAGAATGACGATTTTGAATTCAAGTACAAAGTTAAAGTGATTATTTTGGGGCTTTAATTTGATAAGTTTTGCATAGATGTTGATTGTCCTGTTTGAATTTCTCTGATCTAAGTGGATATCTTATCTTTGAAATGGAAATGTATATAGAAACAAAAAAGCATGGCAGAGCAAATCCTCAGCTTGGGAGTCCTCATAGATGTTGTGGACGAAGAATGGATGCGAGATACTCTGCCCGCTGATGGTACTATCCTCATTCAATTATTATTATATATCACTCAATCAATTATGCTCATATCCCAAAGTAATTTCAATTGACTACATCAGTCCTTATCAAATGCTTACTGTCAGTGTGCTTAAGCTCTCAGAGTGACTTTGGTCCAGATAGGATGATGTGTTATCTCAATCAGGCAACACTCTAGTTTGTCAGTTAAGACACCAAGTCTTTGCATCACACATGGTTTCTATCTTGAAGAAAGCAGTATAAACAATAAGTATTTCATTGAAATGTATAATTTTTTTCAATTCCAATGTGCATATGATATTTGATTGTATTTATGGTTATTATTCTTGACTTGCATTGTTCCCCCTTAATTTGGGTTTTTCTTCTTCAATTCTTGCAAAGTATAAGTTTCTTTTTTTGTTTGTTTGTTGAATTTTTGTGTTTTACTGTGGAATCATTTTTCCATTCAGATGTATAATAATTGTTATTGTATATTCTTGTAACTTTGTCTCAGTTTTTTCCATTTGTCTTGTTTAGCTAAACTACTTCAGATTTGTTGCATAGAATTTATTGTTGATGCTTTGAGTTCATCTTTTTCTGCAGATCTCCCATTACCACCCGTACTACTTCCAAAGACTGATGACAATGAAGACTCAAGTAAGTATTAATTGTATTTGTACGCTTGGGAGATATTGAATGTGGGAATGTTTTATCACTTAATCATTAACTTGGGTACGAAATGTGAGATCAAAAGATGAAAAGTTAAGTCTTTCATGTTCTATTTGAACAGAATGCTTGTAAAGTGAGTAGCTTTTATATGGCTTCTAGCTCTCAGCCCCTTTTTTATAAGTGTTGTAGTGCCCTAGATAGCATAGGAGTGCATTTTAACACAAAATTTCCTTGGTTCAGCACTTCATATGTGGTTAACCAAATTTCCTTGGTTAAGCACTTCTAGCTCTTAGCCTCTATATTGCTCTTAGAAAAGAAAGCTGAAATTTGAAGTCATCTATTGAGATTTCTTTAGTAGGCACTTTCCCTAAAGTTTGATTTAGCCTTTGTTCATCCACGATTGGTGTGTACTGAAGGTCTTCCCTTTCTCATTTTCTGTGATATTGAACAAGTGGCAGATCTAGGACTTTATGGTTGTGGTTGCTCTCTTAGCGAAGTCAAAATCAAAGGGTGTTCAACATCTATATACACAAATATAATTTTAACTATGTATACGTACTGTATTTTCTGTCGAAGAGGGTTCAAATGAATCCCTTGGGCCCACCTGGCTCCACCCTCACTTAGCTGCCAATCACAGAATATAAGTGCATAAACTTAATGCTTGTCATAAAAAGGTGATCATATTTTAAATCAATAGCGAAAACAATCAATAAGAACAACTACTCACTTTGTTCTTTTTCACTTGTCATAATTTCTTTTTTCTAGAATCAAACAATATCAATTTTGAACAAGATGTAATTTTTTATTATATTGATATAAAAAAAATTGCAACTTATAATACTTTTATTTTTTGAACATCTAAATTTTAATTTTAAAATATTGAATTATTCTAATCTAGTTTAGCTTTGAAACTTATAAATTGACTTTTGCAAAGTGAAACATGACAATTTTTTAACCCTTTGGGGTGACGTAGTGGTTTGTGCTTGGGACTTCCATGTTGGAGGTCTCAAGTTTGAAACCTCTTGCTAGTGAAACAAGGGGTTTGTCTTTAGGGTCGAGCTCGTCGCACCAGACTTATCTTTGCATAGGAGCAAAGATTTTACCCTGCACGCACTCAAAGGATAGCGGTTGCGGGTTTTTCTTGTCATAAAAGAAAACATGACAATTATTTAGGAATGAAGAGAGTAGTATTTATTATCTTGAATAAAGAAGAAAGGAAAAGTATTTATTTGTATTCCTCTTTTTTTAGGAGAAGCTGTAAAAGGGCAGCATTACTATACTATAAATAAGAAAGACGAGTTGGTTTTGAAAATTAAAAGCAGCACTAAGACAATCTTAAGCACCCTCCGTGAGCCATTGGACCAATCAAACCATTTGTTCATTGGGTGCTCTATATTAATTTATACCAGTGCTTCTTCATTTCTACATAGATATATATAGTCCGATACAAGTTTAATAGGTGCTCGAGCATCCGGAGGACTCTATGTGGGTCTGCCCCTATGTTGAACCCCTTATAAGCATGCATCATTTCAACTTGTATCATGTGGCTTTTGCTCATAAGCATTTGATGGAATTTTAATGAGAAGAACTTGATGCTGTAGTTGGATTATTTCTGAAATGGGTTTTGGCATAAACAGAGATCAAGAACACTTACACATAGATGTAATTCAGATATTTCCTGGTCCGCGCTCATTTTGTTGAGCTTTGATACCAGGATTATTTCATTCAATGAGTTACGGAACAGATCAGTTTGTTGGTTATTTACTTACTTTCATATTGACTACTTTCCATCAGTTCTCATCTTTGGATGATTGAATTGTCTATCCTTTTGCAGATCAAGAGGCTCCACAAGTTGACGGAGATACATGGCATGACCCTGCATTGGAAACTCACCGACAATAATGATCAAGTTCGTGGTTTGATTTTCAACCATGATTCATATGTATTGTTTGGTCTTGTACTTGATTAGCGTCTATCGTTGTATGAAAACTAATTTAGTGTTCAGTTAGTCGAGTGGTATGAGTGCATCATGTGATGTGTGGGTTAGCACACGTCATGGAGTTCGAACCTCACCACATATAACAACCAGTGACACACTCAATATCCACCGAGTTTTGAACCATGTGCTACTGTTCTCTAATGGAAACATATCCAGGAATGCTTGAATTGAGTGTCTTGTTCTATTACTAGTTTTACTTTATTTTTGGCAAAGTTGAGTGTCTTGATATGTCGCAAATGCGAATTCTTACATAGTAAAATACCAAAATATCGAGAGGATCATATCGAAATTGAATTGTAATAAAATCATTTTTGCTTCCGAAATCATCTTTTTCATCATAATCAATTTTCCTTTTAACTATTCCTCACCATTTTCCTTCATTTTTAATTAGCCTAATAAATATTTAGAAAAAATTAGTTTCATTAATCATCAGTGTATACTTCATGTGTAATTAACCTTGGTTAGTAATTGTCCAAAAAAAAAAAGTAAGATTGAGTTGCTAATGAACCATGAACAGAGCAAATGGAGAAGTAATATAAGATCAATTTATATTTTTACAATAATCATTCTGATTGAATTTTTTTTTTCTTAAAAAAATATAATATAGTTTTGATTTTGTACACACAATTCTTCAATCCTTTATTTTATGTATTTTAAAAATAATTATTTTATTAAATAGTTAACTTCAAGGATCAACCAACACGAGTTGTTGTTCAATGGTGGGATTACTTCACCCTTAATTATAGATTTTGGGTTCGACCCTTAAATCTGGAGAAATTTTTATTGGAAGTGTCACTCCGTTGAAATCCAATACGAGCTTCGACCATCAAGTGAGAAACTAAAAAAAATAATCAAGAATCAAAACCACGTGCTTCAAATAATTGAAAGCTAAATGTGCATAGTTAAATCTAAACAACAGGTGGAAAATCAAAAAGAAAAAACTTCAAGGATCAAAATCACACACTTCAAATAATTGAAAACTAAATATGTATAATCAAATAACACAAGGACTAAAATTGAAATTATACAATAATATAGAGTTTAAAATTATTTGTTTTTCTATTTATAGTAAATTAATTACTTAGTAAATATTGGAAATTATCTTTTTCTTATTTTTTTTTAGTGAAGTTCGTAACTTTTTATAATTAGGAAATCAGAACCTTCTTCTTTATAGTGCTGTAAGGTTTAGCAGTGATCGTTGAAAATGGCGAACCAGCAACAGGAATCGAGTCGGCCATGGATTCTCGAAGCATTACCTCTTCTACTAGTCATACTAATCGCTGCTCATGTCCTCGCTTTGGTATTTTCACTCCCCACTCTCTCTCTCTCTCTGTTTTTTTTTTCGAACATTATGTGTAATTTGTTGAATTTGTGTAGGTGTACTGGATTTACCGGGTAGCAACTGAGAAACAGCCTCAAAGAAGTAAAAAGCACTAGCAAATGTAGATAGGATTGATTTCATTTCGCTTCAGCTTGTAGGAAAATGCAAGGTACAAACCCTAATTTTTACCTTTATGTTAATGTGACTTACGATTTGTTAATTTGAAATTTGAGTTACTCGAGAATTTGAGTTCTCGAGAGTACAATAGGGTAATTTCTTGTTGATTCAATTGGAACTTTGTGCATGAGAGACCACACTGTGAGCTGTTAATTTTTTGGGATTAGTGGAGCTGATTATATGATTCTTGATAATGCCAATTTTATTTATCCCTTACACATATTAGGGGTTTTCCTTTCTTTAAATTGAAGTGCCCATATTCATATTACCTGATGTCTAAGATGGTTACAAATGTGAATGGAATTTTATATCTGTCATGGGGAGAGTGAATTCATCTTTTCTTTTGCTATTGAGCTTCTTTAAGAGACACATGATGTGTATGTTAAATATAGTAGTAGAGAATTTTTAGAGTCAAAATGAAATAGAAATAGCATTGCTGAACTTTCTGCATGAGAGACCACACTGTGAGCTGTCAATTTGTTGAGAAAGTGGTGCTTGTGTCTTTTTCCTGGCGTTTCGGCTGATTATATGTTTCTTGATGGCCTAATTTTATTTACCCCTCACCCATATTAGGGATTTTGTGGGTGTTGCTCTCTTTGAATTGGAGTTGCCATATTTATATTGCTTAATGTCTAAGATGGTTGCAAATGTTTTGGTAATATCTGGTAAAGGAATTGAATGTTGGTCCTTGTTTAAGGAATATAGAGAATACTGAAAATCTAGTGCTTATGTTTGAGTTATCTTATATTTTAATTTTAAGGAAAAAAAAAAACGCAATAGTTTAGCCGGACGACAAGGTAGCAATTTCTTATTAGAAAAAAGCAATAATGCAGAGGAGAGGAACCAACTCTATGGGTAACTTATTTTGGCGAACTTACATATCAAACTTCTTGATGTGCTAACTTAGTTCAGTTAATTGGAGTCAAATTTTGTTAAGGAAATGAGGTCGGAGAGAGTCCTGTACATCTTTTTAGGGGGTAAGGTTGAAAACCTTTTCTAAGATTGAAAGTCTTCTTCTCTTTTGATATGGCCTCATACTGAGGTTAGCAAGCCACAGAACTGTATGAAGAATGTTTTGAAATTACTGGAAAGTGATTGCTTCATTGATTAAGGCTTTGGAGTGATGGAAAACATGAGCTTATCACTTATCTTGAGTGGAGTGACGTAACTTAGAGTGCTGCAAAGCAGCTTTTGAGCAAGAATTACTCACTTTATCTTTTTTTTGGGAATTTTAATTTGTGAAATGGAAATAATTGATGGTCCTTAGAGGTGATGGGTATTCTTATAATTGAATGGTGTTAAAGAAGTGCAACATTTTGTGTAAGAATTATGATTGCTGTCACTGATATTGGTGTAGCATCAAAAGGAAGGGGGAGAATGAGGAGATAAACAAAGAGAGATAGGAGAAGTGAGAGATGGGATATGTAATAAAGTATTTTATTAAATGGAGTATGCCCATCAAAGGAAAAGGAGGCTCCTATTTACATATATGGAACCTTGCACAAGGTAGAATCCTAAAAAAAAAGTAGGAACTTTATCTCCAAATAAGCGATATAGATAGATAGCACTTGCCTTGCTTGTTCATAATGGTTAGGGAGTCCTCTCTGCACCACTGGGTCAAAACTTCAAGGTTGGTAGGAGAAGAAGAATAAGAAGATAAAGATAGACTGCATCAGCTTACTCCCTCTGTCCCATTTATGGGGCATATTTTTCTTTTTAGTTTGTCCCAAAAATAATGACCTATTTATAATAGAAACAACTTACTGTCCCAAAAAGAATGACCTATTTATGTTTTGCTTTAATGGAGGTTTTGCTTTTAAAAAGTCATGATCTAGGATTGCTGGGATGTTATTCTGAACTACCAGCTAAAGAGCAAAAAGCCTTAAAAAGGTCCTTGACTTTTTTATTGTTTTGGAGTTTGGGTTGGGCGTTGAAATTTGTGTGATTTTTATAGTGATATTTGTTGAAAGTGTGACGTTAGGATTGCATTGTGCAAGAATATCAACTGTCAGCATGTTATTAAAGCTTCTGAACATGAGAATGAAGAATGGAGATATATTTTACATCCAACTCCCTCCAATCCAGCTTTTGTGGTCCTAGTTCCTTTTTAGTCTGGTCCATACCGAATGGCTCCTTCCTAAAGTAGGAAACAATTAACTCAAACATCTCGTTTGCCCTAAATGACAAGCCTATATAGCCGCATAAATGTTAATATATGTTTGACCACATATTTCCAGAAGTCTTATGGTCATAAAAATGTTATGGCTTGATAAAGGTGACAAGTTTCTTAATTCTTTTTTTCTTAAACTCCTTACCTAGTCAAAAAGGTTCACACAAAGCGAAACAAAGTAATGAACCAATGCTAACTGGAGAGAATACAACAACATACCCGGTGGAATCCTACTAAGTGGAGTCTAAGGAGGGTAGAGTGTACGCAAAGCTTACCATTACCTTGAGGAGGTAGAGAGGTTATTTATGATAGACCTTCAGCTCAGGTGCATCAAACTCAAGTATAAGAAGAAGAAAAAATGAAGAAGCATAGCAGTTAATAAGGAAGAGTGTATAGTTTACAAGAAAGAACAGTAACATCAACAAATAGTGTGATGATTGAAAAACCACAAACACCATATGACAATACCTACAAGGAACCTTCACAAGGCAAGAGAACACTCTACCTCTACTAACCTTCTACCCTAATACACGATCTCCACTTTTTCCTATCTAGAGTCATGTCCTCGGTAACATGAAGTTGTGCCATGTCATATCTAATCACCTCTTTCCAATACTTTTTTGGACTACCTCTACCCCTCGGCGTACCCCCTACCATCAACTTCTCATACCTTCTCATTGGGCCATCAACACACCTCCTCTTTACATGTCCAAAGTATCTCAGTTTCACTTTTCTCATCTCGTTTGCCACGGAGTCTACTCATACCTCTTGGATAACCTCATTCCTAATCTTGTCGCTTCTAGTATGTCCACACATCCATCTCAACATCCTCATTTCCACAACATGTATCTTCTGAACATGTGAGTTCTTGACTGGCCAACACTCCATCTGTATAAACCGCGTCAACTCATTTATCACCAAGGAAAATAAGGGCTAAGAACCCTCAGGGGTTGGCCTGGTGGCAATTGACTTGAGCCTTGGGGTTTGCTCCCTTTCAAGGTCTCAAGTTCGAA